>CAKNYM010048166.1:2667-44357 GCA_932195095.1 Andricus curvator | reverse complement strand
AGGTGAGATTTCTTTTCTTATATTTAACAAAGTTGGATTCTTTGATATTAGGACAACATCTTAAAAGTTTACTGAGTATGATATTATATACTATACTTTAAAAAACTTAAATTTTTTTTTGTTGATAAAACTCTCAAAAGAATTGAGCTAAAAGTTCGTTTCAGACTTTATTTTAATAATAATAATATGAATAGTTTAATAATAATAATATGAAAAACTCTATTTTCAAAAAACATAGAGAAACTTAGGGTGAGATTCTTTCAAATTATTAAGTTCAAATTTACTACCTTCTACTTGAACCTGAAATGAGAAAGTTTATAAATTGAAATAAGAATAAAAATCCGTATCTAGCTTCTTACTTTATTAAGAAAAATATTGATGAAAGTCAAATATAATGTTCACGTTACATTTGTCTGAATGACATATAAATATAAGTTTTCAACCAAAAATGGAATAGTCACATTTTTAATTAGGAGGAGGATGATGATAACGCTTCCTTTATGACACGTGATGCTGAAGAAGAGCAAGATACAACTGTGCTTGAAGAAGATGATACAACCAAAGCTGCTCCTCCATGTGCCACCTACATGGGACCCTTGTGTCTTGGTCGGTAAAGTAGGGACCTGCATTATCGATTGAGGCATGAATTAATGGCAGATTCCTACATTACCGACTGACGGCAATGCAAGTTTCTATCTTAGCGACTGATCGTAAATCAGGGTTCTACCTTACCGACTGATGGTAAAGCAGGTTTCTACCTTACCAACTGAGGGTAAACCCGGTTTATACCTTACCGACTGTTGGTAATACAGGGGTCTACTTTACCGACTGGTGGTAATGCAGGTTTCTGCCTTACCGACTGATGGTGAAGCAGGGTTCTACCTTACCGTCGTACGACTGCCCTATACCTGTTTTACCGACTGTTGGTAACTGACCGACTGATGGTAACCGACTCGTGGCGCCATCTGTCGGTGGCAGCTAGAACTACGTAGCGGTTCCAGAACTGTCGGGAATTAAGTGGTGGCGCCATCTGTCGGTTGCAGCTGGAACTACGTAGTAGTGTCCCAGAACTGTCGGGAACTGACTGGTGGCGCCATCTGTCGGTGGCAGCTGGAACTACGTAGCGGTTCCAGAACTGTCCTTGTTATACTACTTACCGACATCTAGAATTTTCGCAAGGTGGTTGAACTAGGAAAATTCTAGAAGGAATTTGAAGGTTATATGTTTAGTGTGCAAGAGGATTTTTCGGAATTGATAAGTGGGGGTACATATTTTTTAGGGTATCTGTAAAAATTTCGTAAGGTGATTGACCTAGGAAGCTTCTAGAAGGAATTTGAAGGTTATTTGTTTAGTGTGCAAGAGATTTCTCGGAATTGATCAACGTATGGTGTGAAATGAGTATTTCAGGGTGACATTTAATGCTTTGACCCTCACAGGTTATGTATATGTGACGTGCGCTGAAGAAAGGGGGCTTAATCTAAAAAAATCGAAATCGAGGTTTTTACAACTTTCGATAGTTTTTGAGTTGCTCTTTTTAAGGAAGCCATCGAAAAAAAATTTCGATCGTTATTATTGCTTATAATTGAGTTGTTATGTGCCCGAGAAATCAGGCTTTCGCTCAAGAGCTCGAGATCCCGTGAAACACCTCCCACCACTCACCACTATATCTCCGCGTCTCATCTATACCAGTCCGTGAGCCGCGTCTACCACCTATTCTTTTCTCGTGAGAATATAGTGGTAAGTGGAGAGGGAAGATTTCGTGAGTCTTCCCTCTCTCCTGAAAGCGGCGTCTATCCGGTCGACTTCGACCGCTCGCCCTGAAAAATCTCACTTTTCAGAGTAAGCCCCCTCTCTTCGGCGCACGTCACATATGAAAAACGTTGCTTCGAATTGAAGCACGTACGAAATATTTTAATTTATTCTTTTCTTAAGACTCTTTCCGTTTCTCTCATCGATCGGGACCACCTGCAAAATTAAAGACCGTAGCATACGCAGCATTCATAGGGCCTAATCACTCGTTATGTATTATGAAAGCTTTCCTTTGATTTTAAGCACAGGGGATATTGTATTTCATATCGAGGACACATTCTTTTTCCAAGAATTTTTAAGACTCTTTCTGTTATCTATCGGGTTATCTAAACGTCTGGAATTTTCTAGATTTTTAAGATATAGAAAGAAATAATGTGTTCGAGAGATATAGTGAATAAATCATGAATATAAAAGAGGTCAATTGTACTGCATCCTCACTCGTCTTCTGAAATCTGATTGATGAAGAAAAAGTATGAAAAACAAAGTGAACTACGAATTTGGTTAAGTGAACTTTTGAGAATATTCAAGAATTAATGAACTTAATTAAGAAAAGATCTGAGTTTAATTTTTTATTGAAAAAGTTTGAGTCTGTAAATCTATGTAAAAGAAATAGATTTTTCAAAATTAAATAAAGCTGCTAATGTGGTGCCAACAAAGAAGCTGAAGGATCTCACTGTTGAAGGCTTTTATCAAATTTCCAGTCTGAGGCGAGTTCAAACCAAATACGGACCTAGGATAGTTGCTGAAATTGAAAACACATAGTTACATTGTGTTTCTACCTCAACGAATGCTTCAAGTCTTTGATGAAAATTCGGCATTGCTTGAAGATTTGAAAAAAGAGGCTGCTGAGAAGGAGGTTTTCATAAAATATCTAGGAGGGAAATTCAATCAGATTGAATTCGTTTCTACAGGTGTGGATGAGGTTGATGTTTAAATAATCAATATGCCATACATCCGTAAAAGTCAAATGGTGATGACAACCACATATAATTTGGATCCATCGTTTACGAAGCAAGCTATCATTGGACTGGATGTTGATAAAGACGGAAATTTATCATTATGTATCAAATTCATGAGTAGTCATCCTCGAAGTTGTATCGTTCTCAGTAAAGAAGACTGGGAAGTGTTTAAAAGTTTCTTTGAAGTTTTTGAATTATTTTTCAGTGGTGAGCAAAGTAATCTGAATTATAATTTAATGTGAAAATTTTCAAATACGTTTTGGACTGTATCTCGGTGAAAATATTGTTTCATTAAAATAACCAGGAACGAGTGATTCGTATTACCCATTTCTTTTGCGAAAAGCAACTTTTGCAATACTCCGTGAACTTAAAAATTATATAACACATTATCTTTATGATTTTCTAATAGAACCATATGTAACTATATTAGATATGATTATTAAAACTATAGCTGAGTCACTTGGGGGTGAAAAAAATGTTGTGTATACTGAAGAAGAAGTTGAGTGTTATATTCTAAAAAAATATCAATTATGGAAGAAGAAAGCTGGATATAATGTAGGTATTTTCATACTTTTTTCTGGAAATTGTCAAATTTAAGATGGAATATTTAAGACGAAAAGTTTTACAAAAATGGTCTGAATTAACAATGTTAGGAAATGGTTTTGTATAAAAAAATTATGTATACATGTATCTGTTTCTCGACATTGTTTTAAATAAAATTATAATTATCACTCTTATTATTAATAATATTAAGGAATCAGGAGGAATCAAAAGCGGATGAAATCGTGAACAAAAATTTTATTAATGAAAAATAATGAGTACACAAAAATCTTACATCTTAATTATATACTAAACTTATCGATCCAACTATTATGGTGATTATCAAATCCTAACCATTTTACATACTTTTTTTTTTCTTCCTTTCGAAGTACTTTTTCCACCAAATAAATATCTGGGTATTTGACTAATTAAAATTTCAAATTATCCTAAAATATTTTAAGTCACAGGTAGTAAATATACACATTTTTAAATTATAATTCCATATCTGTTTTTATTGAATTTCCAACAAAATAGATGTAATTGTGTGCGTGTAGAAAGAATAAGTTCAACCTCGCCAACAATATATTAAATTAAGATGGTTGTCCGTTCCATAGACACGATTTCAAAATATAATTCGACGAATTTTTTCTCAAGTTTTGTTTGTACCTGACTTTTGAAGTATGCAGATTTAAACTTAATTATCTTACGGATTAACTCCTCATTCGGTGAGTTTATATTTTCCGAGAATAAATAATTGAAAATCGCTTCAATTAAAAAATTTTCACATCGTTCTACGTTTTTCAATGATCGTTATATTCTTCTGAATCTTTCATCGACACACACAATAACATTTTTCAGTTCTTCGAAACTAGACTTCTGAAGAACTATTTCTGGGGTATATAACTTTTTCTTCTTGGCCTCCAACTCACTATGCTTAAAAATACCATTGTTAATATTTTTGAATGAAAGTTATTTCATATTTTTAAGCAGATCTTAAAATAAAAATATACATGATGACCAATTAAAAAACAAATAATAGGGGGCACTGTAGCATTTCAAAAAATGTGTCCCGGAAACGACACCCTCACTTAGCTGACATGATTCAGCTGCTCCAGATCATCCGAAACAAAAAAATCGAAGAGATTCTTAAAATATACGAGTACGGCTATAGCCGGGACTAGAAAAAATCAAAAATATTGAAAATTGGCAAAATGGCGCCCATTTCAAATTGTGTTTGCAAATTTTGACTTTTTTGGGGGTAGTTTTTGACTTGCTGAAAATTAAAAAATCATTATTTTTTATTTATTCTAGTTCGGGCTGTAGCCAAACATCTGCTAAATATATCCTCCAAATTTGAGCTTAATCGGTCCAGTGGTTTTGACGGAATCATGTCAGCCATTTAAAAAAATCGTGTTTTGAGAAAAACGACTTGCTCGACATATAGCGTGACACTGGAAATTCAGACCTAACACTGAAAGTTTTGACTAGACCTTGGATACAAATCTATAAATGCTTTCGGAACATCGTATTGGGGAAGGAAAACCTATTTGAGACGAAGAATGACTCTGTTATACACATTTATGACCTGCCTGCGGTCACAGCCGAGGCGGCCCTCCACAGCGTGCGGCTGAGAACTCTCCGCTCTGCGCAGTTGACCCTGCTGCAGCTTCGTTAAAAAGTCCGAAACAAACAAATCCCTTTGCGTACAAATTCCACATATTATATACTATCAAAAAAAATAAAAATAAAAATAAATAAATAAAATCGATTTTTTGGTCTGGTCAAATAGTAATACCCCCTTAAGTCCGTAAACAGTTGGCAGAATAATTTGTTGTGTGGTTCTCTTCGTGCAATTTGTAGACATCATGACCAATCGTTTAAGAGCAGCTTTAGTCAGTATTTGTTTAAGAGGTGATGACTCGGGTTTGATCCTTTTTATTTTTGGTGTTTCGGGAACAGTTTTATTAGGCTGCGTATCAGACGAAACTTCGATAGTTTGAGTAGCCGTGGACTTTGAAAACTCAGAGACCTGCGAAGGTTCCACCTCTGTTGAATCGATGTTAACTTGCGACATAGTGGCTCGTTCAGATATAACAACTCAACTGATTCAAAGAGGTTCCTCACATAGTTTTATATGTAAAATATTTGAGGAGTGGGGATAGCATTCTTTGTTGAGTGGGGAGAACCATATGTGGTGAGCGTGGAAATAACCGTTTAGTCACACATGTAAAGAAAGAATATGACACGGGTTTCTTAGAAATTACACAATAGACCAGGTGTTTCATAGAAATCATACAAAATAATCCATATGTTATGGAAATCGGACAAAAGAACACATGTCTATCAGAAATCATACAAAATTATACTGTTTTTCTCGGAAAATTACACAAAAAGACACGTGTGTCCTATAAATTACACAGAATGTGTGATTTATGTAAAATACAAAAAAAAATCCATATGTCATGTAATTGACACAAAAGAACACCTGCGTATCGTAAGTCACAGAGAGAAAATATGTATGTAGTGTAAATTACACAAAAGAACACCTATCAACTGTAAATTACACAAAAGAATCAATATGTCGTGTGATTTACACAATAGACCACCTGCATGTCATAACGAATATTGTAGACTATTCACCTGGATTTGGTGATTTTTTTTTACGAGGGCTGGTGGAAAATGTTCAAAAATACACCGTGAAGGGTCCGCACTTTACGTTAGTGTGGGGATCTTAGTCGCATTACTATAATGACTCTGACAAATATAATATTTAATTATACATTGCGTATGATTATATATTATACCAAAATCAATTTTTTGTCATTATATTAATGCCACCAAGGGACACACTAAAAACCACTACCCTATCTCTTTGGTATTACTCCCCCCGGAACCGCTTTCGCATTACTTCAGGGGGTGCCGTTTTCTTGCCTGCTAAGGCTTCTGCTGGTTCAGTTCTTCGTTATTCTGGGCTTCTGTTCGGACCAGCCCTTTCTCAAACCAGTCCAGCCATGATATGTGATGCGATCCGAGAAAAGGGACCTACTAGGCAAAAAATCAATTTTCGGATTCTGTGAGTTCTTTAACTGATCTTTCTAGGGGTGCAATCAGAAATTTTCTATCTGCATTATTTCACAAGATATAAATTATTGAAAAAGAGTCTTTGAATGCGTGCGAGGCAGCAGCTTGACGCCTCTGCTCCTTTTCTTCTCCCACCATTTCCCCCACTACTCGCCGCGTCCCCTGCGTGGAGCTCTAGGCTCCACACAATTAGGTATTTCATGTTATGAAAAATAAAATTCCCGACACTGTAAAATTCCCGAATTGGAAAACTCCCTAATAATAAAATTCGCGAATTATAAAATGTCCGAATAATAACATTCCGAAATAGTTTATAATATTACCGAATTGGAAAAATCCGAATAATAAAATTTCCGAATAATAGAATTCCCGAATTCGAAAATTCTCGAATAAAGAAATTCCCAATATTTTATTATAATACCGAATTTGAATATTCCCTAATAATAAAATTCCCGACAGAAATTTGCCGAATTATAAAATATCCGAAATGAAAAATTCCCAAATATAAGCAATTAATTTTTATGAATAAATATTGTTGATCTATTAAAAATACAATAATCAAATATTTCTATGAAAAAAATGACTTTAAATGTTTAAAGTTTCTAAAATTATTGTTTGAATTTAAAACAATAATAGAAAAAAAATTTGGGACGACTGAAGAATCCCGGAAAATAAGTTCTGGAAGAAAATTTTTATCAATCGGGAATTTTCCAATTCGGTAATATTATTACTGTTCAGGAATTTTATTATTCGGGAATTTTCTAATTTGGGAATTTTATTATTTAGGGATTTTCCCATGGTACGAATGAAAAATCCCTAAAAATAACATTTCCGACACACAATTTAAAAATTTTAAATTAGATTAAAATCAAATTCAAACTCCTATTTAACGTCCAATACTCAAGTTAATGTATAGAATTCCTGAAAATAAAAACAAGAATCCAACGACCAAATTTGGACAACCACCATAAAATGCTCCTATTCTTTTTTTATTTCTTTCGCCTTTTTTTTTTATTATTATCAAATCACAACACAAAAACATTCATAATATTAAAAAATTTATAATAAAAATAAAAAAGACGAAAGAAATAAAAAAAGAGAAGGAAGGGGATTTGGTTGGTTGCCTTCTCATTTTTATTTTTTATTTTTCAAATTACAATAGGAGCATTTTACGGTGGTTGTCTGTCACGCAATGTCACTTTGAAATTTATATTTGGCTCAATCCGCTCGCAACTAGCGTGAGAACGGATGCTGCCGTCAGCAAAATTTGGAAGATTAGAGACACCACCTTTGACCGCCGCATGGTCAAGGGATGCGCGGCGATTGACTGCAGAGTAACATCATCAACGCGAGCACTGGCAATTAGGCACCTGCCTCGTGGCAGTACAATTCTACCTTCTAGGAAAGTCAGGTCGAAATTGAGAGAGAGTGAGAATAGGAAGAATAGTATGAAATACACATGGATACCAGTAAAAACTCAAGAGTGTATACGTTTCTCAGATCCCTCACCATATTTTAAAATATAACAGTGGTTCCGGTACGGAATCGGTTTGGTCGGAGTTTTCTAATTGGGTGCCGACACCAAACCTTCATAAAATAACAAAAATAAATACAAATTCGAACATTTTGGAATAAGTTTGAAACAATTTTGTGGAATATTACCAGGTAAAGTGTGTATTTTTCTTTTACACATTTCTTTTATGCATGCCCCGCGTCGCGAGTGCAAACATTTTTCACGAGTGCAAACATTTTTCGCGAGTGTAACACATTTTCAGTCATAGAAATTACGAAACCCGATCCCGATAAATAAATCCAAAAAAATGTTAACAGAAAACCTTAACTGGAGCAGAAATGTTTTATAAACTTCCATGTTTCGGAAACTAAATTTAAAATTGCTGACTTTACCGCTAATTGCAAGAGGATTTAGTAGCATAAATATAAAATCATGTAGTGATATAAAATCCATAATGTTGATTTTCCTAAACTAAAAAGTCGACAAACGTGGTAACTTCAACAATATTAAAAAAATAATAAGAAAGAATAAAATAGAATAAAATCCTTTCGAAATTTATATCCAATTATATAGTTGTTCAAGGACGTCGTTAAGCGACCTCCTTGCATCTAAACAGGACCTTTTGCTTAATCGGTTACAGATAAATCTGAAAACTTCTAAGAACAAAATTAATAACAATACAAAGATTATATAGCAAAAGATGAAGCACATTGTAGATACAAGAACTGAATCAAGAATGGTTTATTTACTAAAAATCATTGTCGGACTGCTCGCCGTAAGTAGGTAAGAAGTATTCAATACACTTTTTAAATTTACGTATCAAAATTGAGCCGTCGAATGAGCACAACGCACGCGAGAAGCGTTGTGATAGGCGTTTATCTCCGTACTCCGAATATAGAGACAATGTCAATTTAGCGAAACAAAAACGCGACTCAAGTGGACAACATTTTCTGGAAATAGAACAAGCGAATTATAATGAATCGTCAGAAAAAATTTCCCTAGGCGACATAAAATTTGCCTTGAGTGGCATCAGTTTCAGAAACGCGACTCTTAGTGAAAATCAAATAAAAAATATCGAAAACCCTACAGAAAAAAATCAATTAAAAAAATGACACCTTCCCTCAAAGACGTTTTAGCACAAATACCAACTTTTAACGGAGATTCAAATTTTGTCGAATCCTTTATCCGTGGATGCAAAATAGCACACGACAGTTTAAAAGACAAACCCTTGTTAGATTTGCTCGATTTAAATCCGACACAATTGTCGGATCGGGCAAACGTCTTATTGAGACCTCGAATTCAATCATACAGCACCCTTGATGAATTTATTCTTGATTTAAAACGTACCTTTGCAATTCCCACAAATGAAGCTTTTTGGATGTCGGAAATGGGAAAAATTTTCCAAATAGATGACGAGAAAGTAGCAATTTATGCAGGTAGGGTTCAGAACAAAGTCGCGAACTACAAACAAGCAGTAGTAAAAAGTTACCCAGCAAATTCAGATGACGGAATCTCTGCTGAAGCGAAAATATTCATAAAAAATTTCGACAAATACTCTCTAAAGCAATTTATAAATGGGCTTATAACAAATTGTTCACATTTAGTTACCACATCACAACCTAGCATATTGAAAGAAGCAATCGATATTGCTTACCAGGTAGAACGCCCTGGCCACATCATCGAGAATTGTTTCCATATCCAGCGTATTAAAGAAAGCAGGCAGAAACAGAACGGAGGTTTATTCAGTAATTTCGGAAATCCCAATACTGCTCCAAATCAGCGCCAAAACCGTTATGATGATTATTATGGATATGATCAAAATACCTTAAGTTACAAGAACAATCGCAAAATGGTTATAGAGGCCAATCTCGTGGTCAATATCGAGGTAGATCACGAGGTGAATATCGAGGTCAAGTACGAAACCAATTTCAAGACCAATCACAAAGTAATTATCAAACTCAACCCCAATACCAGTACCAAAATACACACGAAATTCAGTATGAAAATCAACCCCAAAACCAATTCCAAAACCTACCACAAAATTACTATCAAAATCAACCAGAAAACCAACCTCAAAATCAGTATCAAAGTCCAGCTCAAATTCAATATCAGAGCCAACCTCAAACTCATTATCAAATTAATCCGCAGAATCCATTCCAAAATACAGCACTAAATTATACAAATAATCATCCAGGCACTCAGAACACTAGCCAGCCCCTCGAATTAACAGATAACCAAGCTCCTTTCAATCTTCCTAAAAATCCACAAAATGTCCTACAAAATCAATTTATTCCAAACGAATCATCAAATACAAATCAACCAAATTTAAACGCCAACACTACTCGTCAAATGGGTGCGCAGGCGAGTGGCGAACCAATTATCAGACGCTCCACAGCCAATCTCAGCCTTTACGCCGAGCAACCATCCATTTAAGAAGTCCAGTTCACTCACCGACTATACTTCTTACAAGTACAGGTCTAAAAAATAATGAGTGTGAAGTGCTTTTCGATACAGGAGCCGAAATCAATGTAATCAAATACAGCGTCCTAAGCGATTGGATAGAAAAAAATTCAGATATTATTTTTGGAGTAAAGAGAGTAACTTCAGGCGTAGTGCTCACCTTAGGCCAAGAAACTTTAAAATGCAATGATCTGGAAGTTAGCTTCCAAGTAGTATCGGATTCATTTCCAATTAAGGAAGCAGGAATTCTAGGAAGTGCGTTTTCTTTTGGAATTACCAAGCAAAAATTTGCTTCATTTTACTTCATTCATTTTACTTCATTTTACCGCCTAGAAGCAAAAATGTAATTTTTATTAGAATAAATGACACACAACTTAGATACGGTTACTTCCCCTTTCTTGATGCGGGTCCGGGTGTTTACATTGGCAATGCTCTAGTCTCCGTAAAAAATGGTATAGCACTAACAACCGCGATTAATGCCACTGAGTCCACAATCAAACTAATAACACCAGTGGTAAAAATGATACCATTAGATCTATCTGAAGCACAAGCATATTGTGAAGACGAAGCATAAAAAATCTCACCTTCAAAAATCTGCACAACTCAAACAGTAAACGCGATGGAGCCTTCTGAGAATGAGGAACCTAGATTGAAGCTTTTGACAAAGATCCTAAATCTAGAGCACCTTAACGAATTAGAAAAGGACCATGTTACTAATTTAATCAAGCCATACACAAGCTCATTTTATCTACAAGGTGATGCATTATCCTCCACAAATGTCGTGTATCATAAAATACCTACTGTGAACGACAAAGCAGTTTTCACCCATTCATACAGACATCCACAATGTCAGAAGGAGGAGATCCGTTCACAAACCAAAAAAATGTTGAACGAAAACATAATTATACCGTCAACATCTCCTTATAACTCCCCATTATTGGTAATTCCTAAAAAGCCAGACCCCCAAGGAAATAAGCGTTGGAGAGTGGTGGTGGACTGTAGAGCGTTAAACGAAAAAACAATAGGAGACGCCTACCCATTGCCGAATATAAACGATATACTGGATCAATTGAGTAACGCGAATTTCTTCACTGTGCTCGATTTGGCCTCCGGTTTCAATCAAATTCCGATGGATCCCGCGGATAGGCACAGGACAGCATTTTCAACACCGTACGGCCACTATGAATTTTTGAGAATGCCCTTCGGTCTAAAGGAAACCCGAGCCACCTTCCAACGTCTTATGTATTCCGTTCTTTTGGGATAACAGGGGCTCGAGATGTTCGTATACCTCGACGATATGATTATTCACGCGGAAACTATAAAATGAACATGATCAAAAGTTCCATCAACTTATGGAACGCCTGAATAAGGCAAATCTAAAATTACAACCAGAAAAGTGCGGATTTTTGAAACGAGAAATTGCTTATTTAGGTCACGTGATTAGCAATCAACAAGTCATACCAAATCCAGATAAATTAAAGGCAGTAAAAGACTTTCCAGTCCCAAAAACGGCGAAACACGTGCGCCAGTTCTTGGGATTGGCAGGTTATTACCGACGATTTATTAAAGATTTCGCGAAAATATCAAAGCCTCTCGTTGATCTAACTAAACCATCAGTAGAATTCACGTGGACAGAGCACTGTCAAAAAGCCTTCGAAATCTTAAGAGACAAACTCTGCGAAAAACCAATTCTGCAATTATCAGATTTCAATAAAGAATTTAACCTCACAGTAGATGCATCAGATTACGCCGTCGGGGCCGTGTTAAGTCAAGGCGAAATTGGGAAAGATTTGCCAGCAGCTTTCGCATTGAGAATTTTAGAATCACGTGAAATGCGATATTCCACAATCGAATGAGAATGTCAAGCAATAGTTTGGGGTGTGCGTCACTTTCGCTCATACTTATACGGTCAAAAATTCAAAATCATCACCGACCATAAACCCCTCGAATATTTGAAAACCATCGATCATACAACTACGAGATTAGCAAAATGGCCCATTAAACTTCATGATTACGAATATGAAATCAAATACAAGCCAGGTAAACTCAATCTTAACGCCGATGCATTATCGCCAAATCCCATTCAGCAAGTAATCCACGTTTTACAACTTGCTATTAAAAGAAAATCTCGACTAACAACAGACGAGGAAAATCCAGTTGCAAAGCCAAGGAAACTGGGCCTGTCCGAAGCGCAAGCGAATACTAATTCACTGATAGAAATTGATATTTCAGACGAAAGCACAAAAAATTCTAATATAGAAATTTGTGACGAGACTGACGAGCTACAAATAGTTCAACATAAGGTCGGAGACGCTGAACCACAAACTTCTAAGGACGTTCAAAATACCGTAAAAAATCTGAAGATCCAGTCCACCAAAGAAAAAGCAATTTAAATTCTGAATCCAATAGCGAAAAAGAATGTCTAAAAAATAAATCCTGCGATGATAATGAGCAAAAAGAAAATTTCCGCGAAGAATCCAGATGCTCACAAAAGCAGGGAAAAACGAAAGAAAAGATAATAAAAAAAGATTCAGACAGAGATGAGAGTGACTTGGATCAAATGAAGGAAAACACGGAACAAAAAGCCAATTTTTTTAATCTCAAAGAAGTTGATAAGCCACAAGAAGAAAAATTATCGGCACAGCAAGCTCAAAAACCTGCACCCGGAAAAGAACACAGCTGTTCAGTAATTCGAGAAAATATTACAATATCAAAAAAGAATTTATTCACAAAGAAAGATAATATGGCGTTTTTTATCACGAAAGACGGTATTACGTAGGGTTACCAGATGCACAAGTGGAAAAAGGAGGACATAACCTCGCCCCCCCCCCCGGGGACCGGGAAGGTGTGTCCCTTTCGGTGAGCCTCAAGGGGTAAGCGTGACACTTCCCGATTCGGGTAGTGTTTCTAGGTGGATAGTTACTTGTAGTAAATAACTGCAAGTGTGGGCTCATCACACTCACGACCGCCAATAGCAACGCAGTAGTATCAGACGGTCACCCATCCAAGTACTAACCGCGCCCAACACTGCTTAACTTCAGTGATCTAACGGGAACTGGTGTTTCCAGCGTGGTATGGCCGTTGCCATATAAGACCAAAATTAAATTTTTGTTTGGATTATCAATTTTTTTAAATGTTTATTTGCCGACACATGCAGTGACATATAATTAATACATTCAATTACTTATTGAAATTAGTATATTTTTCAGAAAATGTTATGAAAAAAAGGTAAATTTTGTCTTTCGCCCAAAAAGTAGGACATTGTATGGGGTTTCCAAAGTTTAGGAGGACAGGAGGACAAGTAAGCGAAAAGTAGGACATGTCCTCCTAAATGAGGACGTCTGGTCACCCTAGTATTACGGAAACAACCATTACAAGGGCTTTAATCGAGGGACGATTCATAAGGGTAGAGAATATTATACCAATAAATAACTTTTGCGGGAAAGTCACACACGTTCAAAGAGGGGAGAAACGCCTTTTTGCCCCTACGATACAAAAATCTTTAGATAAAGACCCAAGTAGCTACGACATTAAACTATGCTTACAGCAATTAAAAACCCTGATAAAAAAGAACAACATTACTTCAATTAGCTTCTCTAATGACTGTGAAGTTTTTACTATAGCAATTTGGGAACAAATAAAAAAACAAGTAATTAAAACATTCCAAAACTACCCAATTTCAATCACTCTTCATGACGACACGCTTTACACTCCACCAGTAGACAAGCGCAAAGACATAATCATCGAATACCACGCTTCTGCAGCAGCTGGTCACAAGGAAGTAGTTAAAACATATCGTCGTTTGATAGAAGACTACTATTGGTCTAATATGATTTCCGATGTAAAAGAAGTCCTAAAAAGATGTCCCGAATGTCAGCGAAGCAAATCAATTAGGAATAAACCTAGATCACCAATGATCATCACGGATACACCTACCCAACCATTTGATAAAGTAGCAATGGACATTTACGGACCATTGCCAACTTCCCGAAAAGGCAACAAATACATCCATACACTTCAGGACAATTTCTCAAGATATTGTATCTCAATACCATTATTAGACGTTACAGCAAGAAGAGTAGCGAGAGCGATCGCTGTTCATCTCATTTGCAAGTTCGGTACACCACGTGTTTTTCTTTCAGACCAAGGTACACATTTTACTAGCACCGTATTAGCAGAATTTTCAAAACTCTTTAAAATTAAACAAATATTTGCTACAACTTACCACCCTCAATCAAAGCGAGCACTCGAACGTAGTCATCATGTGCTAACAGACTACATTAAATTGAACACATCAGGAAAAATTGAAAACTGGGATAAAATTCTACCCATGGCAATGTTTGCTTACAACACGAGTGTACACGAAGCAAAAAAATTCTCTCCGCACAAACTTTTATTCGGTAAAACAGCACGCCTACCATCAGGTATGAGCAACAGGGAAAACATTGCGACATATATCGATTATACGGAAGAAACAAAAAGCAAACAGCTCTTAGATAATAGGATTTTAGCAGCGTTAAACCAAAATAAAGCAAAAAACGCTACCAAGCGCAATTATGATACGAGACTTCGAAAACGAAATTTTAAAGTAGGCCAATGGGTTCTCATACAAAATGAATATAAAAGTAGTAAACATGACGATGATTACATCGGTCCCTTTAAAATAATCGCAGTTAAAGAAAAAAACAACGTTGTAATACAAAAGAACTTAGTAACAAAAGCGATACACACAGACAAACTAAAAATATATTATCTTACAGAATCCGAGGATTCGAATTAAACGACGGAGTTTTCACAAACGAACCTCCATATAGTGTTACGGAAATACATAAGAGTCCAGGGCTATTTTGGGAACGAATAAGCGAAGTCAAAACTTATAACATGATGTGGAAGACGATTTCCTACATTGATCCCCGATTTTGGCTGCAACAACAAAAGGTGCTTTTTTCCAACTTCAACCAGCTAACAGACTGTTGCCACCAACTAGGATCAGCATGTACATCCATCGACGACACCGAGGCAACTAGAGCACACATTACGGCACTAAGTCAAGGGAAAGGACAACTCAACGAACTATTGAATGGTGAATATCGATTCAAACGTGCACCCCTCGGATTTGTAGGTTCAGTAGTCAAAATGCTATTCGGGAATCTAGATTAAAACGATGCTGCCTACTACGAAAACAAAATTGAACAATTATCAAACAATACTGCAGCACTTGCGGAAACTTTGGCGAATTTTACCCATATCGTTCAATCAGAATTTAACCGAAACAACAAAAAATGGAACTCTGTTACTAAACTAATTTCAGAACTGGCTCCAAAAGCAGACAAACAAAATACAAAAATAAATAATGAGATTCGGACTGTTCAGTTGAATCAAGAATTGGCTTCTCATCTAGCGGCATTGAATAACCAAATATCAGAATTTGAACTTGATACCACAATGCTTCTAGATGCAATCTTATTCGCTCGGCCAGGCGAAGTACACCCTAAACTTTTACCAGCTACACAAATTATGCACTGCATAGAAAAAGTTCAAAAGGCACAACCAAACCTAGAAATTCCAATTCCTCTCCAAATCCATGCAATGTACGACCTAGTCAAACTCTCTGAGCTTTCCATTTACTACAAAAACTACAAGATTATTCTTATTTTGAAATTTCCGCTTCTGAATCTCGAAACATACGACTTGTTCAAAAGCACTCCACTCCCAATTAAACAACTATGAACTCCTTCAGATACAGAAACGCATGCCTATATTGTAATAGATTCTGAATATGCAGCAATTCAAAAGGATCGATCCCTATATTTCAGTTTCAATTACAAAAATCTAGCATTATGTAAAACTCTACACAACAAATATATTTTTGAAAACGTACACCCTTTACACAAGGTAGAGACATCAAAAAAATGTGAAATAAATCTAATTACCACGCCAAATTTTTCAAACTTCAAAAACTGTGATATTAGGCTTAAACAACTTGAACACCCTTATTGGCAAAAATTAAAAACAAAAAATAGCTGGATATTTTCAGTACCAATAGAAGAAGTAGCGCATATTACATGTACGGACGAACAACCTTTCTCAATAATGTTAAAAAATACGGGTATCCTAAGATTAAAACCAGGTTGTAAAGCAAACACAAAAACCATCACACTTACAGCAATAACCGTAAAAAATTCTATATATGAATTCAAATTTTCAGACAAAAACCTTAAAGACATTGTAGCATTAAACATAACCGAAATATTTACGCATATTAACAATGGCAACGGCCATACCACGCTGGAAACACCAGTTCCCGTTAGATCACTGAAGTTAAGCAGTGTTGGGCGCGGTTAGTACTTGGATGGGTGACCGTCTGATACTACTGCGTTGCTGTTGGCGGTCGTGGGTGTGGTGAGCCCACACTTGTAGTTATTTACTATAAGTAACTATCCACCTAGAAACACTACCCGAATCGGGTAGTATCACGCTTACCCCTTGAGGCTCGCCGAAAGGGAAATGGCTTAATGGTATAAAAAAAAAAAAAAAAAAAAAAAAAAACCCTTCGAGGACAACGTGAGGTGTATGGCCACCCCAACGGAACAAAAAACGCATATTCGCTGTGTACAGGTTGCAGGAAGGCTTCTGCTTTGAGTACCTTCTCTTTCAGTACCACTGAAGCCCCTGACGCATTTTTTTTTTTTTTTTTTTTTTTTTTTTTTTTTTTTTTTTTTTTTTTTTTTTTTTTTTGATTCTAGGTATTTGGGATTGAATCCAAGTATTTCTCGGAACCCAGAAATGCGCCATTACAAATTTAAACGCAAAAAACAGAGTGGGGTGTGCAAACTTCCCACGTTGCTCTATACGTCCCACGATTCCACGTTGTCCTCGAAGGGTTAAACAAGAAGAAGAAAATGTCAATTTTTCAGAAATTATTTCGTAGTTTAAGTCAAAAATAGATTTCAAAGATGACAGCCTCACGTTAAATACAGATTTGACAAATCAGGGCTTACGCCTTCACGAGTTAATTGAAAAATCCGAGGAAATCGGGAAAGTACGCGGAATGAAAAGTCGGATCAACCGTATCGAAACAGGCATTACTTATACGGGAGCGTTAACATTGTTAGGCACTACATTATCGTTTATAGCGCGTCGTTATGCGCTTGGTAGGATGTTCTGTTTATTCTTTTCCAGGCAAACGTCAACGTTTTGTTCAACAAATTTTAATAGGGATGCACAGCCTAACATAAGAAGTGAGGAATCAATCGAAATGGAGGAAATTAAGTCTCCACATGATAATAAAAATCTTACAGATAATGACCAAAATCAAAGAGCGAGCAACTGCACTGAGATAATAAAAAAGCAAACTTCTTTAGCTCAATCTCAAACGGAATGTCATCAAATTACACCCAACGAAAGTAGAAGATCTCAATTGAAGAAACCATATTATAAATCTGTTGTGTAAAAAAAAATGTATCAATTGATTACAATGAAAACATCGCATTTGTATATACATAATCAATCAATTTTGTAAACGTAGACTACACAACATTATATTACATTACTTTGTGCACACGCTTCACGAAAGATTCTACACTTATCCTACAATAATACCGCGGGAATCTTTAGAACTTAAAAAGCCACTAGACCCTAAAAATTCCACCTTTGGATTGTATAGAATCACGGGAAGATGCAAATTGTAAAATAACACACACATACTCATAACACACCACACAGTGAAACCTATTGTATAAAATCACATAAAACAATGATGTTTTGTAAACGTGTTTCTCTCTCTATTCACGTTTAAAATCATATGTAACATAGAAACACAAATCTTTAATGATACAATACTGGAGCGTTGACACCTTTCATCGTGGGGGGGGGGGGGCAACGAAAAATTGCGTTCTTCAACGCGGGAGCGTTGACTTCTCACCCCGGGGAGATGTCACGTAATGTGACTTTGAAATTCATATTTGGCTCAATCCGCTCGCAACTAGCGTGAGAACGGATGCTGCCATCAGCAAAATTTGGAAGATTAGAGACACCACCTTGGACCGTCGGACGGTCAAGGGATGCGCGGCAATTGACTGCGGAGTAACATCATCAACGCGAGTACCGGCAATTAGGCACCTGTCTCGTGGCAGTACAATTCTACCTTCTAGGGAAGTCGGGTCGAAATTAAGAGAGAGTGAGAATAAGAAGAATAGTATGAAATACACATGGATACAAGTAAAAACTCAAAAGTGTATAAGTTTCTCAGATCCCTCACCATATTTTAAAATATAACATTGTGCAAATTTGGTCGTTGGATTCTTGTTTTTATTTTCAGGAATTTTATACATGAATTTCCGACACTGTAAAATTTCCGAATAGGAAAATTCCCGAACGATTAATTTCCCGAATTATAAAATTTTCAAATAATTAAATTCCCGAACAGTTCATAATATTACCGAATTGGAAAATTGCCTAATAATAAACTTCCCGACTATTTATAATATTGCGGAATTTGAAAATTTCCCAATAATAAAATAACTCACAAAAAATGGCCAAATTATAAAATATCCGAACTATAAAATTCCCAAATTATAGAATTACTGAATTTGAACAATTAAAAAAATGGTTCTTATCACATATTATTTATTTATTAAAAACACAATAATGAAACATTTTTATCAGAAATTTTTTTTTAATGTTCAAAGTTCTTAAAATTATTGCCTGAATAAAAAATAACAATAATTGAAGAAAATTTTTATCCAGAAATATACTTTTTTCAATTATTGTTATTTTAAATTCAAACACTTATTTTAGAATCTCTAAACATAAAAAATAATTTTGTTGCTCAAAATATTTGATTATTGTATTTTGAATAAATAAATAATATTTACGAAAGAAATTGTTCCAATTGTTTAAACTCAGGAATTTTCTAGTTCGGATATTTTATAATTTGGCAATTTCCTGCCGGTAATTTTACTTTTCGGGAATTTGCAAATTCGGTAATATTATAAGCTGTCGGCAATTTTTTTATTCGGAAATTTTTCAATTCGGTAATATTAAAAACTGTCCGGGAATTTTATTATTCGGGAATTTTCCAATTCTAATTTTATTTTTCGGTAATTTTATCATTCGGAAATTTTATTATTCAGAAATTTGATTATTCTGAATTTTTATAATCAGGGAATTTTCCAATTCGGGAATTTTATAGGGTCGAAAATTTTATTTTACGGGAATTTTAAAATTCGGTAATATTAGAAACTTTTGGGGAATTTGCCAATTCGGGAATTTTATTATTCAGGAATTTTCTTATTCGGAAATTTTATTATTCCGGAATTTTCAGACTCGGTAATATTATAAACTTTTCGAGAATTTCATCATTTGGGAATTTCATTATTCGAGAATTTGACTATTCGGGAATTTTCCAATTCGGGAATTTTACAGTGTCGCGAATTTTATTTTTCGGGATTATTCAGTCGTTCTTTTTTCACACGGAGGTGTTTTTCACCACAAGTGTATTTGGATATTATTTTTCATTTTGAAAAAAGCTTTTTAATTTTAAAAAACCATTACACATTTATTTATGGATTTTATCATTTAATCGAATAGTTTTTAGAAAATAAAGAATAATGTCCAAATACACTTATGGTGAAAAATAATTTTTTTTCTGTGTAAAAAAAATGTAACGAAAATTCTCAGGCCAGGGAAAATAGACGAGAGTACTTGGACTCGATTGCCGACGCGCGAACGAGAGAAGAAGAGAGTGGGGAAACTCGGTCGAGCTGTAAGGAGTGGGGGTCTGAATTCCCCTCTGAGACTTCTCCTCCGCTTCGCTGCCTCGAGCACGGGATTTCTTCAATCGCTTGCCCTGTAAAATTTCACTTTTGCCTAGTAGGTCCCTTTTCTCGGATCGCGTCACATATGAATTATATGAATCATATTATATTATTAATTATTATTATATATAATTATATATATTATATTATATTAATTATATAAATTCGTCATCAACAGCGCGACGATGTCGCGCAACGGACTCGTCCGCTTTCGACATCATGGCTTCCCTGAACGACTAACATTTTATTGACCGCGGCAGATGGTCAGTCCGGGGCCTCTCACTACGTGCAGCGCAGAGGCAGCACTGGGGAGTGCTGGTGCACTCCGCAAACTTGTGACCCTCCTTGCCGCACCTCAAGCATCCTTTTGCCCTACCAGACCCTTGCAGCTCGCTGCCCTATGGCCAAAGCCGAGGCAGCGGTAGCACCGAATGGCCCTCATTTAACCGGTGATTCGTATGATACGTATTCCGATGATGATGATAATCATGACAGTGAACAACATATAGAGGTCGTGGAAGAGGGGCCTGTGGAAGCACTCGTAGAAGCAGTTGAAGATATTGAGGAGAATGATGAACAGGAGGAGGAGGAAGCAGAAGAAATAACCTACGAGGGGGATGAGAATGAGGACGAAAATGATGGAGGAAGT
The DNA here is from genome assembly GCA_932195095.1 of Andricus curvator. Taxonomy (NCBI): domain Eukaryota; kingdom Metazoa; phylum Arthropoda; class Insecta; order Hymenoptera; family Cynipidae; genus Andricus; species Andricus curvator. The sequence continues at coordinate 23,528 of CAKNYM010048166.1, read as the reverse complement.
AGAGCGGTCTCAGAACGTCAAGTTCACGAAAGCGTCTGCGATGACGTTTCATCCATTTATTGTGGAGGCTACTCCAACTTTCCAAACAAAAGTTCCGGTAAGCTTTTTCTTACACAATTTTGATTTATTGTAAACTGAAAAAAAACTTTATTTTCTTCCAATATTCAAAATTATCAGCTTAAATGAACTCTTTTTGAAAGCATTGAAAAATTTGGAATTCTTTTGAAATTTTTCGAAATCTTTTGGAACTTTTTGAAACATTTAAAAATTGAAAAATCTTAATGAACTAATTGAATAAATATGAAATATTTGGGAATTTTTTCGAAATCTTTGAAGATTTTTGGAAAGGTTTAAAATTTTTTTTAATAATAAAAAACATTTATGAAATCATTGAAACATTTCGAAATCTTTGTGATTTTTTCTATCTTGAAAAATCTTATGAAATCTTTGAAATATTCAAAAAAATCATTATTGAAATATTTCAAATTTTTTAAAATCTTTGAATTGTCTGAGAAATCTTGAAAACTCTTAGAAATATCAGAGAATATTTTAAATCTGTCAAACTACTTTTTGAAACATTCAAAAATTTTTGAAATGATAAATAATCTTAATGGCCTCGTTGGAATATTTTGAAATCTTTTTGATATTTTTCTATTTTGAAAAATGTTTGTGAAATATTTTAAATGTTAAAAGAAATCTTTATCCAAATCTTTGAAACCTATGAAATCTTTTTGAAAAATATTTATGTTCTTTCAATGTTGAAAATTATTTGCCTGGATGAAGTCTTAATGAAATAATTGAATAAATATGTCATATTTGGGAATTTTTTCGAAATCTTTGAAGATTTTTGGAAAGGCTTAACTTTTTTTTTGAAAGAATGAAAAACCTCTATGAAATCATTAAAACATTTCGAAATCTTTGTGATTTTTTCTATCTTGAAAAATCTTATAAAATCTTTGAAATATTAAAAAAAATCATTATTGAAATATTTCAAATTTTTTTAAATCTTTGAAACGTCTGAGAAATCTTGAAAATTTTTAGAGATATCAGAAAATATTTGCAATCTGTCAAACCACCAAAATCATTTGAAATATTAAAAATATTTTTAAAATCTTTATAAAGCCACTGAAATATTTTGAAATCTTTGTGGTTTTCTTCTAAATCTTGAAAAATCTTCAAAGTATCTTGAAATCCTTAAAACCTTTAAAATATTTTCAAAAATATGTATTCTGTTTCAATGTTTGAAATTACCTGGTTAAATGAAGTCATTCTGATATGAATGAAGAAATTTGAAACAACAACAACTGCAGGAAATAGCAGGTGAGTGGAAGAATTTTTTCCAAATAGGACGAGTCTAGTAAACTAGCGTATCTAAATGAACACCCGAAAATAAAGGGTGTCGATTTACAGCGCTACAAAATCATTAATAATACTGGCCTTCATACAGTTGCAAAACTCTGTTTAGAGTCATTTTGGGGGCAATTTGGACAACGGGAAAATTTAATGAAATCCTGTTATATAGTCATTAAAGTATGTGTACGGGTGTGTGTGTGTGTCCATGAAAAATAATTTGATTTCATTTTTTGTTTGTTTTTCATTACAGATAACGCAATAACAACAACAAGAACAACGACAGAAACTAGCTGTGAATTCGATCTCGAGTGTTTCCACTTTGTTTGTATTTATAATTATATGGTGCTCATTTCACGAGCACTTTGCTTCCCGTCAGCAAATGTATTTGCTTCCTCATAGAGGAAGCATTAGTTATTTTTTCAACAATAGACAAACCAAAGTCTTCATTTTGATCAATTTAAAAATAGAAATTTGCCAAACACACAAAATAACACAAACAATTTTTTAAATACAAAGACAAATCAGACAAATCAAATTTTGTATTCGAAATGATAATTTTTCGAGCTGGGAAAAAGAAGGGAAAAGTTCTGTCGCACCCTATCCCTTTCCCAGTTTTATGATTTTTTTACAGAAATTGTCAGAATTATTCTATTTGAAAATTTATTATCAAAAAATCTTTTCTATTCATGCGTCAACTTTGAATTATGTCAATGAAAAAAGTTTTTCTGTTAGAAACAGATGATTCAAATATTATAAATGAGCATAACTTCCTCAACCTTCAATAAAGTGTATTAATATTATACATCAATCGATTTGCCTCGAATCAAGGAATCTTTTCCGTTCTTGCATCAATTTTGAATTATGTTAGTGAAAAAAGTTTTACCATAAAAAATAGTGTTTTCAAATATTATGCATTACCATAGCTTCCTTACTCTTCAATAAAATATATCAATGCTATGGGTCAGTCGATTCTTCTTGAATCAACACAACTTGTCTATTCTCGCATCAACTTTAAATTATAAGAATGAAAAAATTTTTAGTATAAAATCGATTTTAAAATAGTTATTTGTGATACAAGTGCGCAAAATAGGTGATTGTGTGTGAGTGTGAATTTTACAGCATAATCCGGAGGCTATGCCAACGGCGATACCACGCTGAAAACACCAGTTCTCGTAAGATCACTGAAGTTAAGCATTGTTGGGCTCGGTTATTACTTGGATGGGTGACCGTTCAGGAATATTGCGTGCTGTTGGCCCGTCGTGGGTGTGGTGGGCCCACATTGGTAGTAAATATCCACCTAGAAACACTACCCGAATCGGGTTGTGAGGCAATGAACTTTCGAGTTCGAACTGCTAATCAATGTATGTAAGCCGGAGGCTCGAAATATGAGCCGGTGGTTAGCGCACGAGCGAAGCGAGTGCGAAAACGTGGACGAGTGCTTCGAGCCGCAGGCGAATGATGCAATCACACGAGTTACCAATCACCTATGCGCACGTGTATCACACGCTATTTTTTGCAACGCCCGTCCGAAAAAGTTGTTAGGAGGAGGTAACGAAAAATACTAATTTTATATTGCATAGAGTGGAGTAAAGAAATTTTTTTGAAAAAAAAAACATAAAAAAAGAATGTTCGAAAATTTATTTTTTTAAATGTTTGAAAAAAAATGTTCTGAAAAAAAATGTTGGAAAAAAAATTTGGAACCAAAAATTTTTGTGGAAAAAAATTATTTAAAAAAAAATGTAGGAGTTTATGCTCTTTTGCCGGGGGGGGGGCTACGAAACCCTGAAAACAAAACTTCAATCAGAAGATACCAACACCAGTGTTTAAAGTTACCTATGCCAGTGTCTAAAGTACGTCATCTCGAAAGTGCGCATGCGCAACTTTTTCACCAGTGCCTAAAGTAAGCCATATTCAAACTGCGCATGCGCGAAAATTATTCGCACACAGTCTGTTCAAATAAGGTCCTTTAGGCACAATTCAGAAGCATGAAAACTTCAACTTTAGAGGTGGGTGTTGCAAAAATATATAAATTACCATAACTTCCCTACTCTTTAATAAAATGTATTAATATTGTAGGTCAATCGATTCGTCTCGAACCAAGGAATCTTTTATATTCTTGCATAAACTTTGAATTATATTAAAGAAAAAAGTTTTACTATAAAAAACCGTATTTTCAAATATTATGCATTACCATAGCTTCCTCACTCTTCAATAAAATGTATTAATATTATAGGTGAATTGATTGGTCTCGAATCAACACATCTTTTCTGTTGCGTTGCCGTTAGGGGCGTATTAGCCAAATGGCCCCTGCCCATACACGCGGGGACCCATATCGCAGAGGTTTTCAAGATTTTAAAAGATTTTAAAGATTTGTATAATCATTTTCATGTTTGCTAAAAAATAAAGCAGAATTTATATATATAATCCAACAAAAGTACCCATTCACTGTTATGATTTCAAAAAACTATGAAGACTCAAACATTTTTATTACGATATACATACTTGCTTAAAATTATACAGTTTTAAGAGTTTTCAAATATATGCAAGAATATAAGCAACAAATCTAATATTGAAATTTTTGAAATGTTTTGAAATCTTTACGAAATCTTGGAAACCTATAAAATCTTTTGAATATATAAAAAATATAAAAAAGTCTTAACAATATTTGTATAATGTTTGAAGTCTTTATGAAATCATTGAAGAAATTTGAAATCTTTGTGAGTTTTTTGACATCTTTGGAAATTTTTCTGAAAGATTTGAAAATTTTTTGAAATATTAAAAAATCTTCATTAAATCATTGAAATATTTTGAAACCCTTGTGAATTTTATATTAAAAAAAAATCTTTATAAAATCATTGAAATATTTTGAAATCTTTGTGATTTTTTTTATCTTAAAAAATCTTGGTGTAATCTTTGAAGCATTTCAAGCATTTAAAAAATCTTTGATACATTTAAAAAATCCTTACTGAAATCTTTGAAATCATTCAAAATCTTTGAAACCTTGATGAAAATTTTGAAACCTTTGAAACATTGCAAAATCTTTGAAATATTTCAAACCATCTAGATCTTTTAAAATCTCGAAAATATTTGTGAAATTTTTAAAATCCTTATAAAATCATTGAAATATTTTGAAATCTTGGTGATTTTTTTCTAAATCGTGAAAAATTTTTGTGAAATCTTTAAAATATTTTAAAATCTTTGAAACCTTTTAAAAGTTTTGAAATCTTAGTAAATTCACATAAAACAATTCAATTTTCTACGAGATTTTCAAAATATTAAAAAAAAAGAAAAAAATTTATTCTATTCAGTTTGAAAATTCGTTTTCGATTATCATTGGAATAAGCCGATGACTGCGGTAAACCTTCTCGAAATTCGATACTCTTTCCGTATTCGACATAAGATATTTGCCACTCGGGATGGTAGAAAAGTATACGTTAAAAATATACACTAAACAATTCATCGATGTGACAAGTATTTTTTCTTTCACAAAAAATGTATTTCCATACCCAATCTGGCCACAAGTCATTGATGTGAAGTGAGGTTTCCATCTTGAATCCATTTTTCCTAATAAGAAATCTCTAAAATGTTAAGAATCTACTTCTTTTATAACTATTCTGTCTTCTTCCACCGGTTTTGAATAAATAAAAAATTGGAAAATGGGTCCCCGCGTGTGTGGGCAGGAGCCATTTGGCTAATACGCCCCTGACGGCACCGCAACCAGGGCTATAAACTCGTTACCCTGGTTGCTGCGGACGCGGCAATCAGCTGGTACCAAGTATGTATTAGCTCACCCCATGTAATATCAGATGATTCCGCCTCCGCGGCCAGGATATGAGCTAATAACCTGGACGCTGCTAATGAGACATGGCACCGTCCCCTATTTTAATTATATTTCAGAGTTTGAAATTTTTTTAAAAAGATATTGTAATAAGCTTAAAGTGTTCAATCTAGGATCTTTGCCGTAAAAACTGTATCATTTTATAATTGAGGGATATTGAAGTACACGAGGGAATCTGTTTGAAACTTTCCTTTTTTTTCTTTTTTTTATTGGAATTTTTGTTTTAAAAACTTATAAATGTTTACGCATACATAGAGAAATGGGGTAAAAGAGAAAAAAGAAGAAATTTAGAAATAAAACTATTCATAAAACAACAATAAATCTAGTTTTTTACAATCCTACACCTAAAACTATTTACAAAATATTACAAAAATCTGAATGAATATTTATTTTCATTTTATTTCTTTAAAAACATGTTTGAAAAAACGAGTCTTCCTCTTCTTGTACGTCGGTTCATCTGGCAATTTTTCTATTATTATAATATCGTCATCATCATCATCAGCATCGACCTCCCTCGTAAGATCTATCACGACTGAGCGTTTTGTCGCACAGGCAGTTGTGACAGCAGAAGCAGGAGCAGCTTTCTCTCTCGCCTTGTTGAGACGGTTTAGAGCTGCCCCGGAGATCCGCACGAAGCTCTGATTTCTAGGGATCTCGCCTGGTTCCAAAGTATCTTCATCGTAGTCGTCGTCTGTGGGTCTTATAATCTCAAAAACGAGATCGTCTCCGTCATATTCTTTGTAATCTGGAAAATAAATAAATAAGAGAAGTATTAAATATTTGTTTGAACAGAGTTTATTCTTTTTTGAAACATGAAAAATATTAATACTCACTAAGAAGAAGGTTACGTTTCTAGGGATAGATATGTTCATGGTGACGATCTCTACTTCTACCCCGTGGAATATTTCTGTCGTTGTTGTTGTTGTTGTAATTGTGTTATCTGTAACGAAAAGCAAACAAAACATGAATTAAAATTATTTTTCATGGACACACACACACCCGTACGCATACTTTAATGACTATATAACGGGATTTCATTAAATTTTCCCGTTGTCCAAATTGCCCCCAAAATGACTCTACACACGGTTTTGCAACTGTATGAAGGCCAGGAATATTAATGATTTTGTAGCGATGTAAATCGACACCCTTAATTTTCGGGTGTTCATTTAGATACGCTAGTTTACTAGACTCGTCCTATTTGGAAAAAATTCTTCCACTTACCTGCTATTTCCTGCTGTTGTTGTTGTTTTTGTTGATGCTGTTCTTGTTCTTGTTGTTGATGTTGTTGTTCTTTATCGTGTTGGTTCTGCTGTTGCTGATGCTGGCGGTGGTTGTGATACTGCTTAATAGCTGCAGCGCCATCTCCAACTTGCTGTATCATTTCTTCTTCTTCATTCCTCTCAGTCTCAGTTTCGGGATGACGCAACCTCTCGGTATCGGCTACATCAACCAGATCTATTAGGTTTTCCTTTTCTGTGAAATATAAATATTATTTAGTAAAACAATTTTTCACATTTAAAAATATTTCAAAGATTTCACAAAGATTTTTCACGATTTAGAAAAAAAATCACAAAGATTTCAAAATATTTCAATGATTTTATAAAAACTTTAAAGATTTCACAAATATTTTCAAGATTTTTAAAGACTTCGATGGCTTTGGAGATTTCAAAGATTTTCAGATATTTAAATGCTTTTGCAGAGGTTTCAAACATTTCAAAGATTTCAATAATTAAAAAAAATATATAGAAGAAATTCGGCACAGATTTTTCAAAATGAAACTAATTAAAAAGATTTTAACATATTTCAATGATTTCATAAAGATTTTTAATACTTAAAAATTTTTTTTAATCTTTCAAAAAATTCGCAAAGATTTCAAATTTCTTCAATCATATCAGAATGACTTCATTTAACCAGGTAATTTCAATCATTGGTAGAGAATAAATATTTTAAAGGTTTTAAAGATTTTAAGATATTTTGAAGATTTTTCAAGATTTAGAACAAAATCACAAAGATTTCAAAATACTTCAGTGGTTTTATAAAGATTTTGAAATATTTTAATAACAATTTTTTTAAAATGTTCCAAAGATTTCATAAGATTTTTCAAGATAGAAAAAATAACAAAGATTTCGAAATGTTTCAATGATTTCATAGAGGTTTTTTATGATTTTAACAAAATTTTAAACCTTTCCAAAAATCTTCAAAGATTTCGAAAGAATTCCCAAATATTTCATGTATTTTCAATTTTTTCATTATGACTTCATCCAGGCAAATCATTTTCAACATTGAAAGAAAAAAAATATTTTTCAAGAAGATTTCAAAGGTTTCAAAGATTTTAAAATATTTTTAATTTATTCCAAAAAATTTTTAATATTTCAAAAAGTTTCAAAAGATTTTGAATAATTTAAAAAGATTTTAAATTTTTTCAATGCTTTCAAAAAGAGTTGATAGAAGCTGATAATTTTGAATATTGGAAGAAAATAAGTTTTCTTTCAGTTTACAATAAATCAAAATCATGTAAGAGAAAGGTTACCGAAACTTTTGTTTAGATAGTTGGAGTCGTCTCCACCCTAAATGGATGGAACGTTATCCCAGAACGTTATCCTCCTCCTCCTCCTCCTCCTCCTCCTCCTGTTCATCATTCTCCACAATATCTTCAACTGCTTCTACGAGTGTTCCACAGGCCCATCGTCCACGACCTCTATATGTTGTTCACTGCCACGATTATCATCATCATCGGAATACGTATCATCACCGAATCCATGTGAATAGTCTACAATATTTCCCAGAACATGGTCGGGGTTTTGGGGTTGAAGAATACCCTCCGTCGAAGCATCTCTAGCCTCTATAATTTCAAAAAATAAATTATCATATACTCACATTACACACACACTTGCACTAAATGAAGTAAAAATCACTTACACAAATTTTGTAAAATGAGGTCCGAAAAATGACCACTTCGCTGCATATATATGTTATATGCTAACCTCAAAGTACTACCCGAGGTTAACATACGAGATATACGGAATATCTCAACCGTATTACACACATACAAAATATTTCATAAGTGGAAAATGCACTCGTCGTCCGTTATACGACCACTAATTTCGCTAAGCGCACAAATCAAATCTTCTACGAAAACCATTTTCACTGGTAAAGATTTCGGAAATACGAAAAAACTCTGACGTTCAAGACGTTTAAACAGAAACTGAGACGAGAGGACTAGACGGTGGCTATTTAAAAACAGTCGATATTTACTCCTCCACATGCATAGATTGGATTGCACCGCCCCCATAATTTTATAAACTTGTCCATTGCATCTCAGGCACCGGTTACAGACCTGTAAATTCGTAGGGCAAAGAGTCACCAGTACCTGACATACTACAGTATCTCTGAGTAAGGGTTACCTGCTGACTCTTTAAAATTCGTTCACCGACACTCTTTACGAGGTGGTCGTGCTTTTCATGGAAAATTTTTTTATGTGTTTCTCGTCCTCAGAAAAACAGTTGTTCTGATTGCACAGGGTTTTTATGCTACAGAATAGTCTGAAGTTTTTAATGCTACGAGGTCTAATTTATGATCACAACAAAATTCGACTCGTTAGCTGGTATGACCCTGAAAAATAGTCTGCTTGATTCTACATTTTGGTGTGTAGATAAATGCTCACTGCAGGTGCTTCCGCTTTTTACAATAGAAAACTTAGAATACAATGCGGTTAAACATCCGTTTTTTTCTTCTTGGTTTTCATGAGTAACCCTACTAAGATTTTGAAATCGATGTATTGTCACTTCTTTCAAAAATTATCATACAGTCCTTTTCAGTAATTATTCCCCATTTCCAACGAAACAAATTCGTAACGTGTTATTTCATCTTTAGGCAGAAAAATTTTTGAGAACTGCTCGAATTCAAATATTTCAAATTATATTTCATTTTACCGCCAGCTACATCAGCGCCTCTTCATCAGAATGGAGTTACTAAAATATATAAAAAGAGTCTAACACCTTTGTTCAGTATCACGGAGCGGATGCTAAAAGTTTATATTCAATAAAAGTATGTTTTTTATGCACTGTGCCTTTTATGAAAACAAGAGAAAATAAACCTCAACTCGAATAATTCTTTATTCAAAGTGAACATTGTTAGTAGAGCGTGGTTAGTGTGTGAAATCTCAATTTTGTGTATCGTGAACAACGTGACTCTTGGAGCCAAGCTGTACTATTTGTACGTGATTTCGTCGCAAAAGTTCAATACGAACAGTGTTCAATTTCGATATAAGCATTATGCTTTACAAAAGCTATTAACATTCCGCTCCGCATTTTTAATCCTGTCGGGTTTCACATAATCATAATTAGTGAAAAGTCGTGCGCTTCTTTTGTTTGAACTTCGCAGTGCGCGAGGCCGCCATATTTGCATTGTTCTGACCAGAACGTCGCATTGTTCGGCAAATAGACATTTTTGAAATGATCTATTTGCAATCTACGGCTTGTCAAGATTGCCCTATTAGCAACACTTAATGACAATTGCTACGTTTTGCCGATCGGCATATCCTGCCGCTGGAATTGGTCAAGTTGGATAAGGCAGAAGAAATCTTTACCGAACGAATAATCAAGCCGGTAATCATCCTCGCATTACCATTCCCTCTACCAGAAATTGCTTCTACAACATACGCCAGGAGGCGTCTCCACATAAACACAAGTGACAGCTGAGCTCATCGAGTCTGCCGATTACTGTAATTCTGCAAATCATTGTAAGTACGCTTTATGAAATTTAACATTATATCCCACATCCTTATTAATTTCATACGCTATCGATAACCGTTTACGTAAAAATGGCCGAGAAATAGTTAGCCAAAGCAATCAAAGCTCGCGATCTTTCAGAAAGGCGCATTTGCAATTTCCAAAACTTTCTAAGAAATTTTGAAGTCACTCCAGAAAATTGTTTAGAATTAGAAATTAGACTAGAAAAAGTTAACGAGGCGTTTGATGAATTCCAAACAATTCAAGCTGAGATAGAAGCATTGAGCTCGAACGAAGAGCACTTAGATTTTCGTACTGAATTTGAAAATAAGTATTATAGTTTATAGGCGATAGCTCGAGGTCACTTGCGTACCTATCAACACAATCAAGCAGTGCCTTTAGTAAACAATGTTAATCCAGTTTTTGCGCCTGCTGCGGGATTAAAGCTACCTAACCTAAACATTCCTAAATTTGATTGCATGGGATTTGCTAAAAAAGCGATTTCAAGATAAGCGTTTAAGAATCCATCATCATTTGCAAACGATCTTCGAAGCACCCATTTTAGCCAAAGAATCCAGCTCCGGTTTAAGAGAATTATTAGAAACTGTTCAAAAGAACGTCAGATCTTTGAAAAACTTAGACTAGGAAACCGACAATTGGGACTCAATCCTTATTTACATCGTCTCCTCGAAGCTCAACAATCTCACAAAGAGAGAATGGGAATCGAAGATTGCCTCAAATGAAGAATTGCCTACTATGGCCGAAATGATGGATTTTCTAAATTATAGATGTAAAGTACTAGAGTCTCTCAATGTTAACGTAGCTTTAAGTAAATGATTTGCATCAAAGGCTAACCTCAAAGGTCAAATAAATAGGCAGGTTTCTTGTGCACCCATCAGCGACTCGCCATGCCCGCTATGTAAGGAGCTTCATCCTTTGTATCAATGCGAAAGTTTTCCATCTTTGCCACCGTCTAGCAGATATGTAGAAGTTAAGAAATTCAAACTTTGTACAAATTGTCTAAGATCCAACCATACTTTCCAGAATTGTTCTTCCGGACATTGCTTGCGGTGTAATAGGAAACAGCACACCTTGTTGCACTTCGACAGTTCATCCAGTGATGCTCCGAAGCAACAACGTCCGTTAACTCATGGAAATCCACGTCGTCTATCTACTACCTCACCCGCACTGAATCAAGGAAATTCTGCAGAACAGAAAGTCGAAATCATATCGGATCAATCGACGTCCTCTACCTCAGTAGCGCTCACTAGCTGCCTGAATGGGTTTAATGATCAAGGGACGTTGGTTACGGCTCGCATTATCATCTACGATAGCCAAGGCCAACCTCGAGAATGTCGCTCCTTCCTTCACAACGGCTCTCAATCCCACTACATCAGCACAGAATTGTGCGAGAAGCGTAACGATAAAATCTCGATTTAACGCCTATCTTGAAAATATACAATGTTTAATTACAGCTTTTGGGAAACCCCGAGACACATGCTCTTTATAAAAACGTGATGAAAGAGCACACGGATCTGGAGCCTTTGTTCCCGGTTTCAAATGAGCATCCAAATAAATTCGTGTATTACCTTCCGCATCACTCCGTTCTCAAGAATTCCAGTTCGTCAACGAAACTTCGGGTGGCTTGTGACGCGTCTTCTAAAACAAGCTCAGGCATTTCATTGAAAGACATACTTCAAGTGAGCCAAGACAATTAAGCAGGATTTATTTTCCATTTTGGTTCGCTTTCGTCAGCATCCATACGCTGCGACTGCTGACATACGCAAAATGTATCCGCAGGTGATGCTCGACGCTGACGATCAGGATCTTCAATGGATCTTGTGGAGGAATGATCAAAGCCAGCCAATTCAATCTTTCCGTTTTAGCCGCTTGACCTTTGGATTGGCTCCGTCAGCCTTTCTTGCCACGAGATGTCTGGTGCAGTTAGCGAAAGAAAATGAAGACGAGTACCCAGAAGCTAGTAAAGTGATCCGAAGAGACTTCTACGTTGATGACCTACTTTCCGGAGATCCCACTATCGAATACGTGACAAAAACTAAAGAGCAAATAAAGTCCATTTTAAAATCTGGAGGGTTCGAATTGGTGAAATGGATTTCTAACCATCCTAACCTCATCAAGGAGGATCGTTTGCACTCCAATTTTAATCACGACTTCGGAAATAAGGAAATCAAAACTCTTGGATTCATTTGGAATCCTGAAGAGGATGTCTTTAAATATCAAGTCCAGCCATCGGATCAACCACTAGTCGTGACTAAAAGGATCATATTATCGACGGTTTCTCAAATCTTTGACCCGTTCGACTTGTGGCACCATTGATCATCAGGACGAAGATAATTCTACAAAAACTCCGGCAGCTCAAGATCGGCTGAGATGAATCGATACCCCTAGATCTACACACTAGCTGGACTCATTACCAGCATCAAATACTACAATTAACGGAGGTGAAAATTCCGAGATTTGCATCAAGCGAGGAAATTCTTCGGATTCAAATTCACGGATTCTCTTATGCCTCAAATAATGCCTATGGGACTAATATTTATCTTCACACGACGACTACGACTGGAATACATCACGTACATCTTCTTTGTGCTAAGTCAAGAGTGGCACCTCTCAAACAGATTTCTTTACCGAGACTGGAATTATGTGGAGCCGTACTTCTGGCCAACCTGCACAGCAGCGTCTGCCAAGCTTTAGACCTAAAAATAGAAGATACGTACCTCTGGCGTGACTCTACAATAACGTTAGCCTGGATCAACAGTCCTTTCAATCAGAAGCTTCGAAGGCAGTTCACCTTGAAATGGTATCTGATGCTAGCACGCCCGCTTTTCTAAACGCACTTAAGAGATTTATAGCACGTAGATGAAAAAGCGCTCACATCTACTCGGACAACGGAAAAAACTTCGTAGGAGCTAACAACCAGTTGAAAGCTTTCTCAAATCTTCTGAGTAGTGACGAATTTCAGAATGACGTTGGGAATTTTCTCGCTCGTCGTTCTATAGATTGGAGTTTCATTCCACCCGAGTCGCTTCACTTCAGCGGGCTGTGGGAATCGGCCGTCAAGTCAGCCAAGATACACATAAAAAAGGTAAATAGGTCTGACTTCATTGACCTTTGAAGAATTGACAACGGTTGCCGCCGAGATTGAGGCAGTCTTAAACCTGGACACTTTCTAATCGGGGAGCCAATGACAGCTATTTCTCACGAAGACGCCAAGACGATCCTCAAAATAGACTCAACAGATATGAACTCTTGACTCAAATCAAGCAACACTTTTGTTCAAGATGGTCTAAGGAATATCTCTCACAACTGAAACTCGACCGATATGGAAACAACAAGTACCGGATTTGATAAAACCAGGAACGTTGGTTCTGCTAAGGGAAGATGATACGCCGCCGCTCATGTGGCATATGGGCAGAATCGTCGATTTGCACACGGGTAAGGACGGCATAATTAGAGTAGTAAGTATTAAGACTGCAAGCAACGTCTTAAAGCGTTCCCTCGAAGGCATTTCTGTTTTACCTGACGACGTCGATTGAAGTTAAGTAGTTATATCAGTTTGCAATTATTTATTTAAAGAGATTTTAGTTGAAAGATGTTACTTTCAATGTGGGCAGCTATGTTCGAATTCAAATATTTCAAATTATATTTTATTTCACCGCCAGCGACATCAGCGCTTCTTCATCAGAATGAAGTTACTAAAATATATAAAAAGAGTCTAACACCTTTGTTAAGTATCACGAAGCGGATGCTAAAAGTTTATATTCAATAAAAGTATGTTTTTTATACACTGTGTTGTTATGAAAACAAGAGAAAATAAACCTCAACTCGAATAATCCTTTATTCAAAGTAAACAAGAACCTTTTCATGGTGGCATTCTATTATTTCTATTTCCGAAAAATGTACTACAATGGTTTTTTGGTTTTAATAGCCGTAAGGTAAAACAAATATATATATAGAGAGAAAAACGTATTGGTAACGGTGGTCGGAGCGGACGTGTCGATTTGCTGCTCTCCGGAGTATTGTATTTTCAAGTGTTTTTCTTGCTCTTTTTTCAAATAAAAATTTGCAAGTAGTGACTTTGTGTGTTTCTGGTGCGTCTGAGCAAGTTGTTTTTTTTTTCTAAACTGCTGGTTTCTTGTTGTTTCTGTATACCATTAAGTATATCATTAAGCCATTTCCCTTTCAGGGTAGGCGTGACACTACCCGATTCGGGTAGTGTTTCTAGGTGGATAGTTTCTTGTAGTAAATAACTACTACAAGTGTGGGCTCACCACACCCACGATGTGCCAACAGCACGCAGTATTCTCGAATGGTCACCCATCCAAGTACTAACCGCGCCCAACGCTGCTTAACTTCAGTGATCTGACGAGAACTGGTTTTTTCAGCGTGGTATGGCCGTTGTATCTGTTTTATTTACCAATAACTGTCATTGAACAATTAGAGCAATGGGTGCGTGTCCAGAGTGCAAGGAAGTGATTTCCAGAGGAGGACCTCAGGTGCTTGTTTGTTTAAAGTGTGGTGTTTTTACCCATCTGGCCTGTGCGAATTTGAATATTTCTAAAAAAACTTTGATAAACTCAGGAAGGGTCAGGCAGATTTCTTCTGCATAAAATGCAAAGGGCAAGGCATTAGCGACATCTCTACGGCAGCCGACGGTAGTTCGTCTGGGAAACCTGCAACTAATATTCGCAACGCAGACGGTACGTCTTCCCCTCACGCTCTTGCCCCCTCGGCAGCAACGGCTACCTCCAACCAGCCTGATCTTGCTGCTATGATCAGAAATGCTGTCTTGGAAGGACAAAAGGATGCGCTCGCGCAGTCTCAGGAGATTCTTTCCAGGATCACTGAATTTGAAAATAAGCAGCAAGCGTTCAATGATAATCTTCTAACCTCCATTCAAACTATCAAAGCTGACATTGCTGATAAATCAAATCGAATTTCTATGCTCGAAGCTGGCTCAGAAATTGAAAAGGAAGATATAACCAAATTAAAAAGGATGCCAATGATTTAAAATTAAAAGTGGCTACTCTTGAGCATGCACTCGACGTAAGCGAGTAGGCGGCCCTTCAAACGACTTTGGAAATTCATAATTTCCCTATGAAACCCAATGAAGACCTTTTTACGAACATCGACTCGTTAGCTAAGGCTCTTGACGTTCCCTTTACGAGGGAAGATGTGGTGAAAATATACCGAATTATAAAGGCACCTGCGCTCACAAAATCCTCCAACCCGCCCATCATTGTCGCGAAACTCGGCAATCAACAACTGCGAGATAAATTCGTTGAGAGACGTAAGGTCTTTAGAGACTTATCTACTGAAAACCTCGGGTGGCCGAGCAAAGATAAACACCCTGTTTATCTACGTGAGGCCCTGTCACCTTTGAACCGGAAAATCTTCGCCATTGCCCTGGGTCTCAGAAGAGAAAAATTAATCAAATATCTTTGGATTGCGGGCGGAAAAATTTTTTGTCGCAGAGAGGATGGATCTCCACGAATTTACCTGACTAATTTGCAGACCAAAGAGGAAAATAAATAGCAAATACTGCTTCCTAGTATCATCCTAAGTATATATGTCGGTAAATATAACATAACTTGTCAATTAGACCGATTTTGAACTCATCTACCATACTCAATAATTTTTTCAATTGAAAACTTGAATTTAATAACACAAAGGTTTCTCAGTTATTCTAACTGTTCTAATGGAATTTATTATGTTCTACAAAAACATCTGTTAAATCAAAGTAATCCTGACTATATTGTGTTTCATTTTTCATCTGAAAGATCTATTATTGTATCGACTGCACGAGATTCTATAAAAAATGCTAAGATTCCCTGCAAATAAAAAAGACCAATTGTATTTAAATGGAAATGTTGAAATGAGCAGTTGCAATTAAATGCAATTGGTAGAACTATTATTGAATGTACCTCAATGTATTTGAATTGACGCAATGCACTTAAATCGTAAAGATGCAATTGGTGGCATTTCATCATTACGGAATGATGTCTATTGAATTGAATTGTCAGTTTTCAAATGAATGTAATAAAATAAATAGAATTTAATTGTAATAACATCTTCACTCATTTCACTGTTTTTAATATACTTAAGTAACTCTCAGAAGTTGAAAAATTATTGAAAATTCATTACATTCCATTCTCTTAATTAGACCAAATTTTTTCATTTAAAAAAAATTTCTTTAATTTTGAATTTGGTAGAAATCAGACCTTTTTTATTCATTATACTATTAAATACATATAATTTGAAAATATATTTTGTTATTTCAACAATTAGTGATTTTTTCAATTATTTTCCAATTTAAATATTTTACTTTATTCATTTAATATTGAATTAGTTTTAATAAGTACGTTAAGTCAACAAAATTCGATAAATATTATTTGTATTATATTGTTAATTTATGTCCAAAGTCACTTTTTATTCTCATTAAACAATCAATATTTACTGAACTTTATTCCAAAGGTACAAATTATATAACAACTTTTATTCCTTATTATCAATTAACCACTTCACTCTCTTCAATAATACTATTTATTAACGTATTATTTAATTATTCAATAAATTATAATTTTATTGCAAAACTCCAATTAAAAACAATTTGGGTCTATACATTTATGTGCGATTAAATGCAATTAGATGCATCGCATGACCAATCTCCATTTTTACATTAACCTCTATTGGATAATATAAAACCATTTACAAAATTCTTTTTGAATTGAAAGTCATTAATTGAATCCAAAAGACGGTTCATTGGCTTGCGAAAAAATGCAGTGCAATAGACCGCACACTGGTTCTATTGCATATCTACAATTCACTGCAGTTGCAGACATTCAATTCAATTCACTGACAAATTTTTCAATTGCGATTTAACAATTGGATATGAAATGCAATTCATCATATTTGATTTGAATTGCATTTCACAAAAATTGTCGATTGACGATTTTATTTTTGAATTGAAGTCAATCGATTTTAAATGAATCTTTTTTTGCAGGGTTGTTTCTCGCTCTATTTCGGAGATTTATCCTTCTACGGTATACTTAAATTTTCGTGCTCCAGTACCACTGAAGATTCTTTTAGATTTATATCTACACTGTCACTTCAGCAACTATATGACTCTGCTTAACCCTATTTGTAATTACTTAATTTGGGCTCTGTTGGTTATTGATCATGTTATTTCTATTACTACTATCTTTTCCTATGAGCTACCATTCTTTCAGGTGTTAACTATATAATGCTTATTGCTTTTATAATTTTTAACTTTATATGTGCCTTATTCCATATCATAGCCGTGTCTGAGACCTGGCTTACGCCTAACATTCTATCTAGCCTCATAGCACGTGATCATTACACACTTTTCCGCAAAGATAGAGATGAGATAAGAGGGGGTGGGGTCTGTCTCTACATTCATGACAGCTTAAGGGGTGTACAGGTTGGAATGAGTCCTCCTGCCAATTACCCTATTGCTGAATACCTTATTATCAAGGTATCTTCTTCTCATGATAGCATGTTGGTGGGTGTGATTTACAAACCTCCTAATGCCTCCTACTGTAGGGAACTTGAGACTGATATTTTTGACCTCATACCAAATTATAATAACATTGTACTTACTGGTGACTTAAACACAAATCTTAATGCCACTAAAAATTTAACTAACTATTTAAAATCAGTAGTGTTCTCCGCCGGATTATCTATAGTTCCACATAATACCACGCACCACACCGATCATTCTAGTACATGGATTGACATGATGATTGTTGATGATCTAGACAAGGTATTTTCTTCTACTCAACACTCAATCTCATTCCTCTCAAACCACGACCTTATCAGCATGCAATACCAGTTCTCCTTCGAACCTTCCTCTATTATATCTCCTCTGTCTATACGCAATCTCAAAAATATAAATGAAGCCGAATTTATCGAGCACCTCTCCACTTATGATTGGAAAAGAATTTTTATTGAAAAAGATATAAATGGAAAGGTTATTTGTCTAACAAAATTTTTATCTTTAGCTTTTGACAAATTTACGCCTCTTCATACCCTTAAAGCAAAAAAGAAGTCCACTCCTTGGATTACATCGTATATGTATATCAAAGACTTGATGAAAGAAAGAGAGAAAAAACGTAGATTGGTTAAAAGAACAAAAGAATAGTATTATTCAAGCCGAATTTCGTAAACTGAGAAACTTAGTTCAAACCCAAATCAGGGATTCATACAATCATTTTCTTAATTTTACGTCAAAATCGACCGTATAAGTGAATTGACACAGGTTTCCGGGGCACATTTCGTCCGATTTAAACCACGTCCGCACCGATAAATTATGATTTTATTACATTCTCATTCTAATGAGAAGGTATTCGTTTTATGTAAAATTTGACATAGTCGGTTTTCATCAAATCTCCACGTTTTGAGACCCCCTGAGCTAGAAAAAAACGATTTTTACCAAGGTGTCTGTCTGTCTGTAGTCTGTCTGTCTGTAGTCTGTCTGTCTGTCTGTAGCCACGATAACTTTCGAAAAAATGATCAGATTTGATTGAGCTTTGGCACACTTTTTTATGACCTAAAAAGAGAGAACGAGTTCGTTGACCAGCTATTTTGGATGAAAATTCAAAAAGTGAGCACATTTTGAAAATTTTTGAGACCACTTTTGTTGAAGATTTGAAAATTCTATGCACGGTTATTAGTAGTACGCAAAATGACGAACAAAATATTCTTATGACTTTTCGTGATAAAAAAAAAATTACTGGAGTTATAGCATTTTCAAAATTCCCAAAAACAAACGAAAATGAACATTTTAAGCCGAAAAACGCACGATATGAGAAAAACTCAAGAGGAGAAAAACATTGCTTCTTGAACACCCTATAATATTTTCATAACAACTTTTTGAATTTTTTGAAAAATAAAAAAAAATGTTAGACGAATAACACCAGCTACGAAAAAAATGACCGAAACAAAATTTGTTCACCCAAGGAAGAGGTACAAATTTTGGTTGTGAATCATGTTTTGATAGGAAGCGTAGTTTTTGTTTTATTTGTAAAAATAACATTGACAGTGTCACGTCCCGTGACGTATATATATATATATGTTAATATATTTATTTATATATTTATCTATTTGCATGCTTACACTAATAAATACTCAATAAATATAGAGCGAATATTCCGCGCTATAGAGTGTAGCTATATATATCAGCACGTTGTACGCTGTAGAATATAACTATATATATTGAGCACGAGAGTAAAGGTATAGAGTATAGACTATAGTAAGAACATTGTAATCCGTAGCGTACACTGTCTAGCTAGCCATAGCTAGACATAGACTATAGAGCATGAAAGCACGTGGAGGCTGGAGGACATAGCTATAGATATACTGAAAACATTGTAAGCCGTATAGTATATCTATATATACTCGTGACGTCCGCGTATACACCGACGTCCAAGCATGCAGGGACGTCGCCTTAGGCCCTATAAAAACTCGTTGGACCAGCATGGGTCAGTCTTTAGTCTTAAGTCTTCAGTCATAGCAAAGTGATAAGTTAGAAGTTATAGTTCACCTCTTCTCTATTTTTCTACGGTTTTCTCCGATTCGACTGTCCAGTGTCTAGTGTGTCAAACCGTTATCTCTCGCGTGTTAGTGTGTGTACCCTTGTGACAGTGTTGTGCACTGGAAAACCCGCATCTGGGAATTCCCATCTTTGGAATACTTCGAACCAATTTCAACCTGAATTGGACCCACTATTATCAATCATTGGAACACTTTGAATACCATTCAAGGAACTACCAAAATCTTGGATATCCAATTCATAATAAGTGCACAACCCCTTCTTCCACACCATTACACAGACCATCTAGATAACATTTGATTCTTCAATCGAATCAATAACCGGTAAGTCCTCATACCAATAATTCTAATTTCACTTATCTAATTCCTTTGGGCCATAATATATGAGTATCCTTTATTTTAAAGGTCCTGCCCAAGGATTAGAGACAAGTCTACAAGTCTTCCTTCAGCTTCTTGTGCTAAACTCTTTTAATCAATAAATTTTAATTGTAATTATTCATAATAAATTGTTGAACTCATCTATAATTTATTTATTGGCTTCTTTTTCCTCCTTCCTGTGCGAGATCTTCGATCTCAACTAAAACGAGGAACCTAATTAAAAAGGAAAGTATTTTGCGTTTTCCATGACGTAACAACAGTAAAAAAATGACATTTTTGAAAACAATGCAAGGTACGAAAACAGATAAGTGAACAAAAATTGTGCATTCAAAAAAGACTTACAAACCTGTAATCAATTTTTGTTGTAAGAATATATTCAAAATGAAAAAATAAACTTTTTTGATAAACAGCACAAGCTAAAATAAAATGTTAACTAATAAAATTTGTCGCCTAAATTATATTATTACCTTTCATTTGAAATCAAATACAAATTTAGTAATTTGTATATGAAGAACGCAAGGTTCAAATGATTTTCAAATCAAATATCGAGCGCGAAGCGCGAGTGTCTGGATGAGAATGTGTTCCTTAAGGTCGATAGAACCTTGAGTAAATAAAGTTCCTTTTCAGTCTAAAATAAAAAAAAAATTAACAATCACCTAATATGTAGAGGTTTCGATAATTTTATAATATTTGCAAACAAACTTCTTCTTTTCATCCAAGTCGAACACGAAGTTCAAAAATCTAGAGGAGCCGAGCGTAAAGCGCGATGTAAATACGCCCGAGCGCGTAGCGCGAGGTGAATACATAATCGAGCGCGAAGCGCGAGATCCAACAGTCGCGCGCCCAGGCGCGCTCAAACTTGCGAGCGAAGCGAGCCGCGCGCGAAGCGCGCGATGAGAATGTGCCCGCGATGCGGGCAGATTTTTGTGGATTTTATTTCGTTTGGTTAAGATATTTAATAATATCAACTT
>CAKNYM010048165.1:86614-98893 GCA_932195095.1 Andricus curvator | reverse complement strand
ACAAAGTACTCATTGGCACATAAGAAAAAATTATGCTCACATCTTGTATGTCTCAAATAGGTTTTCCTTCCTCAATACGATGTTCCGAAAGCAGTTAAAAATTTGTATCCAAGGTCTAGTCAAAACTTTCAGTGTTAGGTCTGAATTTCCAGTGTCACGCTACATGTTGAGCAAGTAGTTTTTCTCAAAACACGATTTTTTAAAATGGCTGACATGATTCCGTCAAAATCACTGGACCGATTAAGCTCAAATTCGGATCAGCAAGTCACAAACTACCCGCACAAAAGTAAAAATTTGCAAACAAAATTTCAAATGGGCGCCATTTTGTCAATTTTCAATATTTTTGATTTGTTATAGTCCCGGCTATAGCCGAGCCAAGTGAGGGTATATTTTCCGGTACACATTCCATTTGAAAATATGAACAATTGTATTTTTTATGAATTTTTGAAAAACGCCCGAAAAAAGCTCGGTCAAATAGAAATACCCCCTTAAGCTTAGGGTCCGTACTTAAAGCACGTATCAGCTCCATGGGGGGGGGGTCGAGACATTTTGTTACGATTTGTTACGGAAGGGGGGGGGGGGTTCTTCACTCATGTACGTAATTTTTGAAATTCGCAAAAAATTTCTCCTGTAGATTATCTTTTTAGTTATAAATTTTATTATTTGGTTGAAAATTTAACAATTTTCTTAAAAAGACATTTTTTAAAAATTCAACTCTTTTGTTGAAATTTCGTCTTTTTGGGTTAAAAATTCAACTATTTTCGTATAATATTAACCTTTTGTTTAAAACTCATATTTTGTTGTTGATAAGTCAACTGAAATATTTTTTGGATGAAAATTCAACTCTTTTTTTGAAAATTTGTCTTTTTGATTTAAAAATTCATCTGTTTTAGTAGAATTTTCATTTTTCTTGGACAATGCAACTGTTTGGTTTAAAATTCAAAAATTTTGTTGAAAAGTCATATTCTTTGCTTGAAAATTCTGCTGTTTTGTTGAAAATTTAACTATTTTGTAGAAAATTTACTTTTTGGTTAAATTTCATATTTTGGTGTTGAAAAGAGAACTGAAATATTTTCTGGATGAAAATTCAACCATGCATTCGACTAAATTCCACTAAAAATTCCAAATAGTTCAATTTTCAATAAAAAAAGTGAATTTTCAACAAAGAAGATAAATTTTCTACCAAGAAATTAAAATTTTCAACAAAACATATAAATTTTCAACCAAATAGTTGAACTTCTAACTGAAATAATGAATTTCTAACGAAGAAAATGAATCTTTAACAAAGTAGTTAGAGTTTCAGCCAAATAGTCGAATTTTCAACTATGAAGATGAATTTTCACTAAAAAAAATGGCATAGTTAAATTTTACATTGAAAATTAAATTTCAACCAAAAAAATGATTTTTTAAGATAATAGGTGAATTTTCAACAAAAAATCATCCAAAAAGATCAAATTTTAACAAAACAGTTCAACTTTGAACCAAATAGTTTAATTTTCAACTAAAAAAATGAATTCAAAACAAAGAGCGTAATAGTTGATAATTTATGCAAAAAAAAAAAAAAAGTTTTAATTTTCAACCAGAGATAGTCAAATTCTACTAAAGAGGACGAATTTTCAACAAAACAGTTGAATTTTCGAAGAAGAAAGTTTTTTATTTGAAAGTGTTTTGTGAAAGTTGAAAAGTGAACTAGAATTTTCTTTGGATGAAAATTTAAGTATTTTTTAATTCATCTGTTTTAAAAGAAATATTTAATCTCTCTTGAATAAAAATGCAACTTTTTGGTTTCAAAAAAAACTATTTTGGTAAAAAGTCATACTTTCGGTTGAAAATTTTACTGTTTTGTTGAAAATTTAACTATTTCGTAGAAAATTTACTTTTTGGTTAAATTTAATATTTTGGTGTTAAAAAGAGAACTGAAATCTTTTCTGGATGAAAATTCAACTATTTGAATTTTTTTTTTAATAAAAATTAATCTTTTTTGAAAAAAATTTCTTCTTTCTTGGATAAAAATGCAACTTTTTGGTTTAAAATTCAACAATTTTGTTGAAAAGTCATACGTTTTGGTTGAAAATTCTGCTATTTTTTTGTAAATTTAACTATTTTGTAGAAAATTGACTTTTTGGTTAAATTTAATATTTTGGTGTTGAAAAGAGAACTAAAATCTTTTCTGGATGAAAATTCAACTATTTTTTTGAAATTTTGTTTTTTATTTTAAATTAAAAATTCATCTGTTTTAAGTTTTTTGGTTTAAAATAAAACTATTCTGTTAAAAATTCATACTTTTGGTTGAAAATTTTACTGTTTTGTTGAAAATTTAACTATTTCGTAGAAAATTTACTTTTTGTTTAAAATTCTTTTTTTTTGTGTTGAAAAATTAACTGAAAGCTTTTCTGGATGAAAGTTCAACTTTAAAAAAAAAAAATTTTTTTTTTTTTTAAATTCATCTGTTTTAAGCAAAATTCTACTGTTTTTTGACAATTTAATTGTGTCGTAGAAAATTTACTTTTTGTTTAAAATTCATATTTTGGTGTTAAAATATTAACTGAATGCTTTTCTGGATGAAAGTTCAGCTTTGAAACAAAAAATTTTTTTTTTTAATAAAAATTAATCTGTTTTAAGAAAAATTATGTCGTTATTGGATAAAAATGAAACTGTTTGGTTGAAAATAAAACTATTTTGTCAAAAAGTCGTACTTTTGGTTGAAAATTCTACTGTTTTGTTGAAAATTTAACCATTTCGTAGAAAATTTAACCATTTCGTAGAAAATTTACTTTTCGTTTAAAATTTATATTTCGGTTGTTAAAAAATGAACTGAAAGCTTTTCTGGATAAAAGTTCAACTTAAAAAAAAAAATTTCCTTTTTTCATTAAAAATTCATCTGGTTTAGTATAAATTTCATCTTTCTTGAAGAAAAATTCAACTATTTGGTAGAGAATTCAACTATTTCATTAAAAATTCATCCCTTTTGGTTGAAAAAATTCGTCTTTTTGGATGAATTCAATTTTGTTTGTAGAAACTTATTTTTTGTTAAAAAATTCATATCTTGATCTTGAAAAGTTACCTAGAATCTTTTCTGGATGAAAATTCAACTATTTTTTAAAAATTTGTTTTCTTTTTAAATAAAAATTCATCTGTTGTAAGAGAAATGTCATCTTTTTGGATAAAAATGCAACTATTGTGTAGAAAATTCAACAATTTTGTTAAAAAGTCGTCCTTTTTGGGTGAAAATTCGTCTTTTTGGATTGAAAATTCAATTTTTTTCGTAGAAACTTATTTCTTGATTAAAAATTCATATTTTGATCGTGAAAAGTAAACTAAAATCTTTTTTAACAGACAATTCAACTATTTTTTTTTAAATCATCTTTTTGATTTATAAATTCATCCGCTTTGGTAGAAATTTATTTTTTTTTAAATGAAAATGCAACTTTTTGGTTAAAAATTATTCTTCTTTGCTTGAGTATTCAATTATTTTATTTAAAAAATTTGGTTGAATCACTTTGTTAAGAAATCATTTTTTTCTTTTGAAGAGTTATATTTTTAGATGAAAATTCATCTCTTTGGTTGAAAGTTTAACTGAAAATCTGAGATTAATTTACAAGGTTTGTTAGAAACTTTTAAATTATTAAACTTTAATTTTCACCAAAAAAAGTACGATTTTTCAACAAAATACATAAATTCTCAACCAAATAGTTAAA
Organism: Andricus curvator; assembly: GCA_932195095.1. Classification (NCBI taxonomy): domain Eukaryota; kingdom Metazoa; phylum Arthropoda; class Insecta; order Hymenoptera; family Cynipidae; genus Andricus; species Andricus curvator. The sequence goes on along the minus strand of CAKNYM010048165.1, from coordinate 95,195 downwards.
TTCTCCACTGAAATAATCAATTTTGAATTTTGAAATTAAAAAGATCAGCTTTCAACCAAAAGAGAAATATTTAAATTTTCAACCAAAAAGATGCATTTTCAACTGAAAAAGGTCAATTATCAACCGAAAATTGGGCAGTTGAATTATCGTAAAGAAAACTAATTTTCAGCAAAAGAAAAAACAAATCTTCAACAAAGTAGCTCATTTTTTAACCAAAGATATGAATTTTCAATCAAAATTATGAATCTTCAACCAAAAAAAAATTAATTTATAACAAAATAGTTTAATTTTCAAACACGTAAGTTAATTCCCATTAAAAAAAACATAAATTCTGAAGGAAAAATGTAGAATTTGATATTCAAACCAAAACAAATTTTAATTTTTGATCAAAAACAGTTGAATATAATGAAAAAAGACGATATGTCATCAACAGAGTTGAATTTCCTACCCAAAAATATAAATTAAAAAAAAAAGTTTATTTTCAGCCAAAGAGTTGAATTCTTAACGAAAAATGATCAATTGTTAACCAAAAATGCAATAGGTAAATTTTCAGACAAAAAAAAATTGATTTTGAACCCAAAAGAAGAAATTTTCAACAAAATAGTTGAATTTTCAACCAAAAAGATGAATTTTCAATTGATAACAAATAGTGAAATTTCCGAATAAAAACTGTCAATTCTCAACATAATAGCTCATTTGTTCACCAAAGAGATAAAATTTTAATTAAAATTATGAATCTTCAATCAAAAAAATTAATTTTCAACACACGAGTTTAACTTTCAACCAAAGAATTGAATCTTCATTCCAAAAAACAGGAATTTTAAACGAAAGATGTAGAATTTAAAATTGAAAATAAAAAATATTTAAATTTAAATTTAGGATTTAAATTTAAAACCAAAAAAAGAGGACTTCCAACATAAGTTGAATTTTCAACTGAAAATTATTGTATTTTCAAGCAAAAAGAATAATTTTTTATCGAAAAGAATGAATTTTCAATAAAGTACATCAATTTTCAACCCAGAACTTGAATTTTCCACCAAAAACGATCAACTTTCCAATTTTCAATAAAAAAGTTAATTACAGTAATATAAATCTACTTTCACAAATAAAATAATATTGCAATTCAATTTTATATTTCAATTTAAAAAACATTAAGTACGCTCTAAAAAAATTCTAGTGTAAAAACATTTTTTATTTCTGAAAATTTTTATTCTTGATCCACAAAATTAAATATCATTTACGAAACTTCTAAAGGCATGCGATTAAATTCCACTAAAAATTCCAAATAGTTCAATTAAAAAAAAAAGATGAATTTTCAACGAAGAAGATAATTTTTCTACCAAGAAAGTAAAATTTTCAACAAAAAATATAAATTTTCAACCAAATAGTCGAACTTCTAACTAAAATAATGAATTTTTAACAAAGAAAATGAATCTTTAACAAAGTTGTTCGAGTTTCAGCCAAGCAGTAATATTTTCAACTACGAAGATGAATTTTCACTAAAAAATGGCATAGTTAAATTTTACGTTGAAAATTACATTTTAACAAAAAAAAATGAATTTTTAACGCAATATGTGAATTTTCAACAAAAAAATATTTCAATTTTTAACTAAAAAAATGAATTCAAAACAAAAAACGTAATAGTTGATAATTCATAAAAAAAAATATTTAGATTTTTAACCAATGATAGTCAAATTCTACTAAAAAGGGCAAATTTTCAACAAAAGAGTTGAATTTTCAAAACAAGAAAGATTTTTCAGTAAAGAAAAAAATAAATTTTAACCAGTGTTGAATTTTCGAGTCAAAGTAAATTTTTAACAAATTTGTTCAACTTTCAAGCAAGTTTTTAAATTTCTAATCATAAAAGATTAATTCGCAACCAAAAATTTAATAATTGATATTTCAGCTCGAAAAATTGTAATTTTAAATAAAAGACAATCGATTTCATCCAAAAAAGATAAAATTTTAACAAAATATTTGAAACCAATACCAAAATAGATCAAATTTCAATCGAATTTACAAGAAAAAGTGTTTTTTTTTCCTTTCGACCTCGTTTTTCAAAATAATTCAGGCCCTAAAAATGTGTTTTTCTTTTTGTATCAAATCAAATTCTTTTTCAAATTTGGGCAAATAAAAACTTCTAATATTTATTCCTTGGAAAATCAAAATTACGACCAAGGCCATCAAATCCACTATCTTCCCATTTGCATGGAAATGAAGCTGATCGAAATTTGATTTCGTGGTTCTGATCAAAATCTCTATTACAACGATGGTTTTCATTTTGATGATAACTTCAGATTCGATTCGATATCTCCATTATCAATGGAAAATTATTATTTTTTGTTTAAAAATTCCAATATTTGGTTGAAAATTAATGTATTTTTTTGAAAATTCGTTTTCTTTTTTGGTTGAAAATATATTTTGTTGAAGATTTATTATTTACGTTGAAAATTCATCTCTTTGGTTGAATATTGAACTATTTTGTTGAAAATTAGTTTTTATTAGTTAAAAATTAATTTTTTAAACTTATTCAACTATTATATTTTTGGATGGCAACTTATCTTTTTAATTTAGATATTCAACTCTTTGGTTAATTGAAGAATGCGGAAAATGTAATAGAAAAGAAAAGTTGTTGAAAAATTGTAAATATTTTTTGAAATCTAATAATTGTGTATAAAAAATACCAAAAATTTCCAAACAAAAACAAAAAAATATAATAGAAAAATTTGTTAGAATTCCGAATTTCCTTTGGAAATTAAAAAAAAAGAATCTAATGATCAAATTTGTAATTTAAAAAAAATAGACGAGAGAAAAAAAATAATAAAGAAGGGAATTTGGAAGTTGTCTTCTTTTTCCTTCCTTTTGTTCTTATTAATTTATTTTTTATTTGAACTTATTTTTAAAAATTTTCGTTCGATTTTTGTTTTAATTGCAAGAATTTCGTAGTTAAATTTGAATGTTGACGGTAAAGAATAATTCAAATTTTGATTTACTCTGAACCGAATTTCTTAAAATTAATTGATTTTTGTTTGAAATAACCAATTTTCCGTGCAAAAAGAGAAACTGTTGAAAATTTCAAAATCTTTTCGAGCTATATTGATTTTTGTTTGAAAATACTAAAATTGTTGAAAATTGGGAATTTTCAAGATTATTTAAAAAGCAGAAATCTTTCGTTTATTGTTTTTATTTTTATATTTGTGTTTTTTTTCACTTAATTTACAAAATGTGAGGATATATTTTTCCACTTTGTGAAATTTTCCTATTGAAACTCTCCTTGGTAAAAAAATTGTGACCCTGCAAGGATGTCTCATAAAATTGAAAATTCAGCAAACTCTCCTCGTAAAAACAGATATGAAACACGAAACATTTTTATGGCCCATAAGATTCGTGTTTTACGTTTGGCTGACCAAAATGTGCTTTATCTACTGAACACGTTTATTTGAGTTCATGTGTCACCCGGAGCTCTGATTTCACTATTTACTAAATGAAAACATGAATTAGATTGCTAATTTATTTTATTAATAAAAAATAAAAAAAGCGCGTCATCCGCGCTTATTGGGCGTTTCTTATTTTGATTGTCTAATTATAAAATTACAATATTTGCTTCGTTTTAAGGTACTATAAAATATAATTCATAAGCACATTTTTTAAATAAATATTAAAATAGCTAAATCGGGTTTCTTCCATTTTTAATTATAATTTTATTCGGCTTTTAATAATCTTTAATTTTTAATCAAATATGTAATATTTTATCCAAGCAGGAATTAGAAGCAACAACAAATAATTAATATGTTGTGAAGATCTATAATTGGAAATTCTTTAATTAAAAAAAAATACCAATAAAAATGTTTTGATTTTCAAGATCAAAAGTTCAGTAAATTGTCAAAATTGAAAACTCTTTACGCATGAATAAAAATTCTTATATTTTTATTATTTTGAGAATCAAAATCCAAGTTTTTAATTTTTAATCTTCGAAATTGAAGAAATTTCGAACGTAAATCATCCAAATAACAAAAAAGAAATTTATTTTAAATTTTCAAAATTGAAAGCTCTTCACTTTGAAAGATTTACAATTTAAGGTTCTACAGTTTTGAAGAGTTAAAATTGAAAACTCTCCAATTTCAAAGACATATGAATAAGATTTATCATACTCGACTGATTTTGATGATTTTAATGATTTTGGGAATCAAAAGTTAAGGTTTCTATTCTAAATCTTCCAAATTGAAGAAATTTAGAACGTAAGTCAGCCAAACTACAAAATTTAAAATTTAAAATTGTCAAATTAAAAAAATCTTCAATCTGAAATATTTGGAATTCAGAATTCTACCCTTTTGAAGAGTCACAATAGAGATTTCTTAAATTTTGAATACGTATAAAGAAAAATTCTTAAATTTTTATGAATTGAAGATCAAAAGCCAAGTTTTTAATTAGAAATTTTTCCGAATAAAGAAATCTCGAACGTTAAGCATCCAAATTACAGAATTTTTGATTATAATACTTGAAACTTGCATAATTTACAATTGTCCAGTGTCAAAATTATAAATCTTAAATTGTAAAGATTTACAAATAAAAAATCTACAATTTTAAAGAGTTACAATCAGGTAAATTAAAATTTTAAAGATGTATATTTGAAAATATTGATTATTTTTCGAAATTGAAAGTCAATTTTCCATTTTTGAATCTTCCAAATTAAAGAAATTTTGAATGTGAAGCATCCAAATTACATATTTTTCAAAATTGTGAAACTTTAAAGTTGCATAATTTTTTAATTTTAATTCTCCAAATTAAAAACTCTTCACTTTGAAATATTTACAATTTAAAGTTATACAATTTTAAAGAGTTCAGTTAAAAAATTTTAATTCAAAGATGTATTAATAAAAATTCTTAAATTGTCAAAATTAAAAACTCTTAAATTTGGAAAATTTAAAATTCCAAATTTTGCAATTTTTAGGAGTCAGAATTAAAAGCTCTTTATTTATGAAGATGTATAAATAAAAATTCTTATATTTTGATGATTTTGAAGATCAAAAATCAAGGTTTCAATTCTAAATCTTCCAAATTGAAGAAATTTAGAACGTAAGTCAGCCAAACTACAGAATTTTCAATTTTAAATTGTCAAATTAAAAAAATCTTCAATTTAAAAGATTTTGAATTCAGAATTTTACCCTTTTGAAGAGTCACAATAAAAAACTCTCGAATTTTAAAGATGGATGAATAAAATTTTTTATGATTTGAGGATCAAAATCCAAGTTTCTAATTGAAAATTTTTCAAATTAATGAAATCTCGAACGTTAAGCATCCAAAGTACAGAATTTTTAAATACAATACTTGAAACTTGCATAATTTTCAATTGCTTATTGTCAAAATTAAAAGATATTCAATTTCAAAGATTTACAAATGAGAAATCTACAATTTTGAAAAGTTACAATTAGGTAAATTAGAATTTTAAAGATTTATAATTAAAAATATTTATTATTTTTGGAAATTCAAAGTCAATTTTTCAATTTTGAATATTCCAAATTAAAGAAATTTTGAATCTGAAGCATCCAAATTACATATTTTTCAAAATTGTAAAACTTTAAAGTTCCCTAATTTCTTAATTTTAATTGTCCAAATTAAAAACTCTTTAATTTGAAATATTTACAATTTAAAGTTCTACAATTTTGAAGAGTTCCAGTTGAAAACTCTTGTTTTTTAAAGATGTATAAATAAAAATTATTAAAGTTTGATTATGTTGGAGAAAAAAAGTCAAGTTTTCAATTCCAAATTTTTTTCAATTCATTTTTTTCAAATTCAATTGGAAAGATTTAAAATTCAAAATTCTACAATTTTTAGAAGTCACAATTAAAAACTTATCATTTTTGAAGATATATAGATAAAAATTCTCATATTTTGATGATTTCGAAGATAAAAAGTCAAGTTTTTAAATCTAAATCACATTGAAATTTTCAAATGGTAATCACCAAAATTGCAGCAGGTGTAATTGTAAAATTTAAAACTTGCATAATTTTTAATTATAATTGTCAAAATTAAAAACTCTTTACTTTGAAAAATTAACAATTTAAATTTCTACAATTTTATAGATTTGAAATTGAAAACCATTTGATTTTATGGACGTAATTTGAACGATTTTCTGTTCAAAATTCTTTAATTTTGAAGTTGTGTAAATATGAATTCTCAAATTATGAACATTTTTATAATTTTGAATATCAAAATTTAGGGGCCTTAAATTCTGAATCTTCCAAACTGATTAAATTTCAAAGGTGGATAAAAGAAAAACACAATTTTTAATTGTAAAACGTGTATGATTTTGAATTTTAATTTTTAAATTTGAAAATTCTTCAATTTGAAAAATTTTCAATTTGAAGATCTACAATTTCGATGATTTAAAATGCAGAATTTTTGAATTTTGATAATATAGATTTTCAAATTATTTTATTTTCAAGATTTATATTTTTAAGGTGCGTAATCTTGAACTTTTTTTTGTAATAGTTTAATTTTTGAAATTTACAAGTAAAAATGGTTTAATTAGAACGATTTGCTATTCAAAATGGTTTAATTTTGAATATTCGCAGATAATCCGTATAGAAAAGTTGATGACAATAATAACTTTTAATTAAATTAATTTTTTTCGAAAAAGATCTTCTCCTTTCGCTCCGCTGGGAATCGAACCTCAGAACTTCCGATTGCCGATCGGGTGCTTTCCCATTAAGCTACTAGAGAGATCGAGAGAAGAAACTTTTTTTCAGAAAATACACGCATTATTTTCCTAGATGGTACTAGTTAAATTTTTTCAAGGAATCTCTATTATCACGAGAGAATAACAGAAATTTTTAACGTTTTTTCAGACTAGATGTAGATATGAATTAAAAATGATTTCAATCAATGTTTTTCTGAAAAAAGATCTTCTTTCGCTCCGCTGGGAATCGAACCTCACAACTTCCGATTGCCGGTCGGGTGCTTTCCCACTAAGCTACTAAGCAAAATAATGCATGTATTTTCTGAAAAAAGTTTCTTCTCTCGATCTCTCTAGTAGCTCAATGGGAAAGCACTCGACCGGCAATCGGAAATTCTGAGGTTCTATTCCCAGCGGAGCGAAAGGAGAAGATCTTTTTTCAGAAAAAAATTTCTGTTATTCTCTGATGAACATACAGATTCCTTGAGAAAAATTTAATTTCCTCAATGTAGAAAAAAATATGCAGGGGAGTTTTTAAAGTAAGGTAGCGCTACAAAGGTCTAAGGATTTATTGCCTTCTCTATTAGGATTTACTCCTATGAAGTTTTCCAACTTCTTTTATTCGCTACAAGATGCTCCGTATAAATAGAGCACTCTCTTTTCTTTTATTTGTAATATAACTTCTGTTTCTTAAGATTTAAATGCCATCATAATTCTGATGCATTGTTTTCCTTATTGGAAGCTACTTTTCTCTAAGCTTATTTTGAATTCTAAAGAAAAATAATGTATTCAGCCAGGAAAGAAAGACTTTAAGGTGGTGATTGTGTGATCTAGAATTGTATTAAATTAATAATGTTGCAAAAAAAAATTAATCAAGAGGATACAAATGCTTCAACAAGTCAAGACTCATGGAGAAGATCCTTCTCGTGTAAGTATTTCTTCCTTAAAACGAATTCCTGCAATTAAAATCTCTTCTGCAATTTCGTATGTTTAAATTTATTTTTCTTTCAGGTGGAAAATTAATTCCACAGAATTCGCAGATTTACTTGAGTCAGAAAAATTGGTCAGGATCTGTTCAGGACATAATGTTGCACCTTGAAAAGCAATTTGCGAGTCTGTCAGGGGAAAATGGAAATCCTCTCTGGAAACATCAATCAACAATAATTTAGAAAAGAAACAGAAAAGAAAAAGTTGAATTTGGAATTTCGAAATGAAAAAGTAGGTTATCACGTGTTGCTAAGCCATCATGAAAGCTGTGTTCTTTGGAAGAGCTTCAATTATACCTTTTTCTTCATACTCTCATCATTTTTATTATGAAAAGGACGCGTTTTCCCGACAATTCCGTAGTGCATTGCAGTTTAAATATTAAATTACTGCAAGCACCGTGGGATTGAGGTGGACTCGTGTCGAATCAACAGTTTTGACCGGAAACGGATAAGGAAGATTTCGAAAAAGAAAAGGGTTGCTACAAGACCTGGAAGACCTGGATAATTCATCGGATGTTGAAAAAGTCCTGGAAACCGTGGAAAACTCATGGAATTTTGAAAAAAAATTAATGGAATTTTTTACTGGAATCTACTTTAGAATCTTGACCTTCAAGCAAGGAAGTGATTTCATTTTTGCAATAAAATCAACCTGCGGTCTCACAGACCACTGTATATATTTATATATAATTAAATAAGTTGAGAATTTTTTGTTATCTCACTTATACTGCGAATTTTGAATAATCAAATTGATACGAAATGATTTCTTCACTAGAAAAAATAATATAAATATAATTCCAGATTTTTTGAAATTTTTACAATAATAATCTTTTAAACCAGTGGGCGAGGGACCGCATATCAGAAGCATGGAGCGATCAATAAAACCGCATTATTTTTGTACTTTACGGCGAACTTTGAATAA
>CAKNYM010048165.1:62870-74690 GCA_932195095.1 Andricus curvator | reverse complement strand
GAATTTGGGATTTGTTCAGGTAAATGTGGTAGGGGTGGTTTTCGGGGATCGTTCAACATTATTATAGAGTTGGGAGTATAACTTGTGGTTTCCTGAAGGTCACTTGCGTTATTACTTTAAATTTATAAATTTTTTGAGTGTTTTGCGTGAAGGTATTTGGGATATAATATTATTATGAGTTGATAGTATAACTTTTGGTTTTCTGATGGTGACGCGGCTGATTATTTTAAATTTATACATTTTTTGAGTGTTTTGCGTGGAGGCATTTCGTATTTTTTCAGTTGGAAATGGTTAGGGTGATCTTAAGGGATGATTGAGTATTTTATGTGACCAGACATATAACGTGGAGTGTTCAGAAGGTGACTTGTGTGATAATTTCAAATTTAAAAAATAATTTATTGTTTTGTGTAGAGGCACTTGGGATTTGTTCAGGTAAAAGTGATAAAAAATGAAATTAAGTAGAAAAATGTAACAACTTTCCTTTGATTAGATTCTGAAATAATAGACAAAATATAACACTCAATGAAAAATAAAAGTCTGAAATAGTCTTTGCTCATTATGTCCGACCAGTTACTGAATTTTCTCAAACTGAGATGACAGATCATCGAAATGGGTAGTATTTTGCTAATGTTCTGGACTTGAATGAGTAAATATTTGTAGAGAATACCTGAATGGAATCGGTAAATAGTTCGGTTGGGGGACGAGAGTGGTTTAAGTGCTGTGGACAATTGTCAGAGCAAAGTTAATTCAATTAAAATACAATTGAACAAGTTGAGCTACCCACAATGTGCAAGTTCACGCTACGTCTGCCACACCCAATTGCTTTCACAAACTTCCCTCTCAATATTCACTTCATCCACCCTAAACCTGGAAATCTCCCAATCGAGTCACGTTCATATTCGTATGGTTTTCCTAATCCAGCTTCATAAACTCAGAAAAAAAATTTTCTTGGACAAAATATTTGATAGGCGCAACCAAATTTTTTGGTTGAATCAACCAAATACTTCATCTTTCATAAGATTTGATTGAAACAACCAAAAAATTTAGTTGGGTCAACCAAATATTCTGTGGCTGCACCTTCAAAAATTCTGTTGATACATCCAAATCGTGTTCTAAGTGTATCTTAATTAGCAGAGACAATTTAATTTTTATTTAAAAATTTAATTCATTTTTACGATTTTTAGACCCTTTCTCCCCCCTTGATTTCTTTTTTTATCAATGTGAAATTATTTTTAAATATCAACACAAATTTTTTTATTTGGGTTAGTTTTTCGATTTAAGAGGATAAATAATTTTTAATTCAAAAATATTCCTGAGAATCTTGATAAAATTCAAAAAGATTTTTGAGGATTTCAGATATGTCGAAATAGAATCTAGAAAATTTTGACAATTTTTTCATTTGGCAGGATTTTACCAAATTTCATGTGAAATTCGAGTCCTTTCAGAAGATATTAGCACAGTTAGAACTTTGCAAGAAATTAAAAAATATTTCCATAAATTATGGGAAATATTTCAGTTTTAAAATACCTGTTTTTATTCTATTAAAAAATTCAACGATTGCTAAATATTGTTTAAATCGACTGAAACTATTCCTAAAATTTTGGATATTTCAAAATTTTTTAAATGACCGTAAAATCTTTTAGATTTTTTTTGAAATTATAAAATAGTCGACATTGTAAAATTACCAACACAGGCAGATTCCTTTGTTATGAAATTTCTTTATTCCAAATAATACACAAATTGTTAAATAATAAAAAATTAATCAAATAAAGTACCTTATCCACCTCTGAGGTCACTTTTCAGTCCCTAGGGAGTAAGAAGACTTTTTGCTCCCTAGGGAATGAAAAGAGACGTCAGAAAAAAAAATTTCATCAATGTACTTAAAATTTCTACCAGAGATAAAGCTTCATTTAATAAAAATCATTTTTACCAAAGTAGTCACTCTAAAAATCAGCAAAATTTAATTCTCCACCAAATAGTTGAATTATCAATCAAAAGAATTTATTTTTAATCAAAAAACGAATTTTTAAGAATGTAGTTCAACTTCGAGCCAAAGAGTTGAATTTAAATTCAGAAAACTGAGGGGAGTCAACCTTTGTCAATTTAATCATTAAATTCGACTGCCGAGAATAAAATCAAGTATTTATCTAATGAAAATTTCTCGTCCAACTAAATTGAAATTGTTGAAATTCCGACTTGCTGAATTCGAATCAGTGAAAAATCACTGAGAATCAGTGAAATTTTCCTGAAAACTAGTGACGTTCTTCTGGCTTTTCGAAGCAGTGAAATTTCACTGGGATTTTATTGTAGTTAAATATAGAGCAAATTTTCATCGAAGTACATGCATTTTCAACCTAATAATTAAATTTTGATTTTATAAAATGAATTTCCACTTTTTAAAAAATGACTTCCCAACATGAAATGTTAATTTTTAACCAAAAAGATGAATCTTCGACTAAGGAAATGAAGTTTTAACAAAAAAGGTTACATTTCTAACAAAACAGATGAATTTTCAAACCAAAAAGGTGAATGTCTAACAAAAGTGTTGAATTTTCAACTAATTGGTTGAAAGAAAAAATCCGGAAAGAATTTTTAGACAAGGGAGATTTTACAATTAAGAAAAAGGAAAAATTTTAAGCGAATTGTTGAATTTTCAAGTCAGAAGGACAAATTTTTTACAAACAAAAGAATTTTCCACCCGAAAATATTAATTTGGATTAAAAAAGTGTACTTTGAACTAAATAGATGATTGTTCAACATAGGAAAACCAATTTTTAACAAAATAGTTGAATCCTTCACCAAAGCATATACATTTTTACACAATAGTTGAATTAAATTAATTAAAAACTCAGCCAAAACATTAAAATTAAATTTAAAAAATTAATTAAATCAATTAAAAAGATGAATTTCCAACCCAGAACATTAATTTTCTATCAAATAAGATAAATTTTTAATCAACTAGTTGAATCTTCAACTTAGAAAGATCAATTTACAACCAAAAATGTAGTAGTTAAAGTTTCAGTCCAAAAAAAATTTCCAAACAAGAAAAAAAAAAAAATTTCAAATTAAAAATATAAATTTTCAACCATAAAAATGAATTTTCAACACAATAGTTCAACTTTCATCTTATTTGTTAATATTCCAACCAAAAAATATTTTAATTAAAATTCGAAATTTCATAAAATTCAATTTGAAAAAGGAGATTATTTTTCATACAAATAGTTGAATTTGTAACCAAAAAAGATTAAATTTCTACCGAATAAGGCGAATGTTCGACAAAATAAATGAGTTTTCAACCAAAAAATTAAATTTTCAACTGAAAAAGATGAATTTTTAACCAAAAATGGAATAATTAAATTTTTAGTTAATAAAATTGATTTTCAACTAGAAAAAAAATGAATTTTCAACAAAATAGTCTAATCTTTATTCAAAACCGATCAATTATTGAGTAAACAGTTGCACTTCTTACCAAAAAATATAGAATTTTTACATAAAGCGATTAATTTTCAAGTTAGACAAATGTTCAAACAAAAAAGATTTAAAAAAAAATTAAATCAAATAATTGAATGTTTACGCCAGAACGACAATTTTTCCAGAAAACAGTTAAATCTTCAATCTGAAAATATGAACTTTCAACAAAAAAGTTAATTTGCAACTAAATAGTACAGTTTTTAATCAAATTGTTGAATTTTCAACCCAATTGATGAATTTCTAATCAAATTATTGTATTTTCTAGTCATAAAGATAAATTTTCTACAAAATAGTTGCATTTTTTCAAAACTGTTGAATTTTTCTACCCAAAATATGAGTTTTCAACGATATAGGTGAATTTTCCGCCAAGAAATTTATTTCAGTTTGACAATAATTTTTTTTTTAATAAATTGTTAATTCTTTAACCCAAAAAGACAATTTTTCAACAAAACAGTTGAATTTCTAACAAACAAAAAAATGAATAACAAAATTGTGAAATTTTTAACAAAATAATTAAATTTTAAGCCTAATGATAAAAATTTTAACCAAAGGATTTTAACCAAAAAATTTACAACGAGAAATATAATAATAGACTCCTGAACAGAAAAATCAAGGAATAAACTTTCAACTAAAAAAAAAGATGGATTTTCTGATTGGGTTCTATTAATAATAATTCAGTTCGCACTTAAGTGTAAAAACAATAAAAGGGGAAAGATGAGGGAAATAGGAAAAATAGTGTGATATCCGTGATGAATAAATAAAAAATTGGTAATTCATAGACTAAAGAATAATAGTTTAAATAAACATTAAATCTAATCTTTATTATAATAACGTGAGATAGCGAGAGAAGGTGACGTAATGAGTTATACGCAGCAGACACAAAGAGGAAAGTACAAGAGTAAAAAGGGGAAGGGGAAAGTTGTAATAAAAAACCATCAATTTTACTTCTGCAGAAATGAACTTGATAATTTTTAGTCAAGACTGCAATAAAAAATATAAGACTGGGAAGAAGTGACAACTAAAAGGGAGCTCAGTAGTACAGATCAATATATAGCCAGACATCTGCCGTAACGGTCAACAAATAGTCAGCTAATGTTTTCCAAAATCGACAACTTGCAATTTGAATTTTTTATAATAATCCCATTCTCCTTTTTAAAAAAACTTCCAAAGCCGAAAATTGATGAGACTCCTTTTTAAGCTAGGAGCAGTTTCAGCAATAATTTTTCAAGAAAGTTTGATGGGGAAGATAATGTTTCCAAGGGTTGCATTAATAGCCTCGTTTTAGTTACAGCCGATGGAGCCAGGACTCACACATTCTCGTTTCTTGTCAGGTAAGAGGTATAGTAGGTAATACATGATCATCGCTGAACGGCCATCAAGCCAGTCGCGCCTCAGTTCGAAGTGAGAAGCGACGCAATGAGACGAAACGTCCACCTGTTGCCGAGACTGACATCCTGCCCCTCGGAAAAGGAACGAGCTGACCAAGATAGATACGTTGATATTACCTTCATAATACCTTCATATCAACTACCAACTGCCCCACAATCTTTCCCTAAAATCTTCACCACAGAAATTGTTATTTAAATTAGTGCTACACGCTTGACTAGTTAAGGGTTTAAACAATTCGAATAATTCTTACGTTTAACAACTCACAGATCACAATTCACCACTCACAATGGCAGGGGTAGTGAGAGGAAATGAATGTATGTAGGTATAATGAGGGGAGGGAAAGTAAGAGAAGCAATGGGAAATGGAGGGAGGAGAAGTAGGAGACGTGAGGAGAACTGTGAGTAGGGTATGTAAAAGAAGTGGTAAGAAATAAGGGGGGTGGGGGTTGAGGCAGTAACTGGATATATGGGCGAAGTAAGGATAGGTGGAAGTAGATGATGAAGAAGTTGGGAAAAGGGAAGCAAATGTTTAAGTTTTAGCATAGAAGGTAGAAGAGGAGAGAGAAGGATGGGGTAATTAGGATGGGAAAGTCAATAAAAATGAATAAAGGTGTCTAGGGAAAACGAGGGGTCTGGAAGTAGGAGAAACAATGAGAAATGAATGGAGGGGCAGTAGGAGACGTGAGAGGGACTGAGGGTAGGGTATGTAGAAGAAGTGGTAAGAAATAAGGCAGGGGGTTGATGCAGTAACGGGAAATATGGGCGAAGTAAGGATAGGTCGAAGTAGATGATGAAGTTAGGAAAAGGAAAGCAAAGGTTTAAGTTTTTGAAGAGAAAGTAGGAGATGAGAGATGTAGATGGGGTAGTTAGGGTAGGGAAGTTATTAGAAATGAATAGAGGTAATAAGGGAAAATAATGGGTGAGGAAGTAGGGAAAACAATGGGAAATGAATGGACAGGAAGTACAGGACGTGAGAGGAACTGAGGGTAGGGGATGCAGGAGAAGTCGGGAGAAATAGGGGGGGGGGTAGAAGAAGTAAGAGAAGATGTGGGCGAAGTGAGAAGACGTGGAACTAAACGAAGAAGAAGTTAGGAAAAGGGAAGGAAAGCAGAGGTTTAAGTTTTGTGGAGGGGAAGTAGTAGAGGAGAGGGGAATAATGGTAAATTAAGGTGGAGAAGTGAGGGGAAATGAAGGGAGGCAAGTAGGGATAATGAGTGGAGGAAAAGTATGGAAAGTAAGCGAAAAATATGGTTAAGAAGTAGGGGACGGGAGGGGAAATGAGGATACGAGAAGTAGGAGATGTGGTGGATTGGGGTTACAGGAAGTAAGAGGAAATGTGGGGAAGTGGGGGAAGTGGGGGAGGGGTGCGGAAATATAATAAGATCTTTTTGTTTGAAAATTCAATTCCTTTGGTAGAAATTTAATGTTTTTTGGTTAAAAATGCCACCTCATCAATGCCGTTTTAAAAATTCAAATGTATTTGATTCAAATTTTTTTTTTTATGGAAATATCAGCTGTTGCATTGAAATAAAAATGATTTATTTTAGTTGAAAATTCAAATACTTGGTTTCAAGTTGAAATTTTTTGTTTGTTAAATATTCATCATTTTAGCTGAAATTTTATTTTCTTATGCGTTCTTTTTTGGTTTTATTTAAATGTTATTGATATAAGTTATAATATTTTTTGGTTAAAACTTCAGCTATTACATTTTCCGTTGAAAATTAATATTCATTTCTTGAATATTCAACTAGTTGGATAGAGGTTGAACTAATTTGTTAAAAATTAACTTTGTTGGTTTTAGTTAAAAATGCTACTGTTTGATTAAAATTAATTTTGGTTTTTCAGTTTTGTTTCGAGTATTTTGCTATTTTGTTGAAAATTTGTTCTTTTTTGATTGATTTAAAAGGATTTAAAAACATTTCAAGATTTACAAAATTGTAAAAAAATCTGAATGATTCTAAGGCAATTTTTTTCATATATTTTCGCAAATTCCGAATCAAACTTAGAAGATTTTTGAGAATTTTGAAGGGTTTCGAAAGAATAAAAATTGTTTTTAAGATTTCAAGGAATACTTAAAATGATTTTTATTTTGAAAAAATTATCTGCAGAGAATACTCAAGAAGATTTTAAAGCATTTCGAAAGATTTTCAATATTATTTTCTTAAAATCTTCAAAATTTGAGGCAACTTTTGAATTTTGCAATTTTTTCCAAATTTCAAGAAAAATGGAAATCATTTTGAAAGATATTCAACAAATTTTTTTAAGATTCCTCGACAAATTCTAGATGATTTATTACTTTTAAAAATTAATTTTCAAACAAAAGTTTAAAAAAATTCAAAACATCTCAAAAAATTTATGAAAATGAGACGACTGAAAAATAAGGAAAAATAAGATATTTGAAATAATACATTTTCTGCCGAGGAATCTTGGAAAAATTTGTTGAATATCTTAAGAGCTTTCAAAATTCTTAAAAGGCTTGAAAGGTGATAATTTGATTTTTAAAAATCTACATTTTGTTTTTAATTTTGTCAAATATTGTTGAGCTGTGGATTATGTTTTAAATTGTTTCTAACCTTCTAAATATCTTTGAAAATGATTTGCAGTTTTCTTCAAATTTGGAAAAAATGTTGAAAAATTAAAAAATTGCCCTCAAATTTCTGAGATTTCTTAAAAATAATATTGAAAATCTTTTGAAATGTTTTAGAATCTTTTTGAGTATACTCTTCGAATAAATTTTTCGAAATGAAAATCTTTTTAAGAGTTCCTTGGAATCTTAAGAAAAATTTTTTATTCTCTTGAAACGTTTCAATTTTCTCAAAAAGCTTTCAGATTTTTTTTTACAATTTTATAAATCTTGAAATGTTTTGAAATCCTTTTGAATCAACCAAAAAGGAAAAAATTTTCAACAAAATAGAAAAATACTCAAAACAAAACTGAAAACCCAAAATGAATTTAAATCAAACAGTAGCATTTTTAACCAAAACCAACAAACTTAATTTTTAACAAAGTGGTTCAACTTGAAACCAATTATTTGAATTTTCAACTAAAATAGAAGATTTTTATTTCAATGTAATATCTGATATTTCTATAAAAAAGAATTATTTTGAATCAAATACAGTGAGATTCAATCTGAGAAGACGGATTTTCAGCAACATTGTTGAATCCTCAACTAAAACAGTTTAATTTTCAAGCAAGCAGTTGCATTTTTAACCAAAAAGCATTAAATTTCTACCAAAGGAATTGAATTTACAAACAAAAAGATTCTCTAATTAAGAGGAAAACAAATTCTTAACCTAATACTTGAATCTTATACAAAACAATTTAATTTTCATCCAAAAAATGTAATTTTCAACCAACTAATAAAATTTTGAACCAAAAAAATAAAGATAAATTCTAAACAAAAAATATAATAGTAGACTTTTTAAATAAGAACAATTAACTCAACATTAAATAGTTTGATTTTCTTCTTAGACTAAATGAAAGAATGAAAATTTTGAAAATTTTCACTAATTTGATTCAGTGACCCACTTCTCACTGATTTGAATATAGAGAGTACTTTTAAAAAAATTAGGTTAGAAAACTGAACATTTGTTTATAAAATCAAATAAATTTTTTACAGCACTTTTTGCATTCGGACTAAACACTTTTAAATCCGGAATATATAAAGTGTGTTTATTAGTTTACGAAAAATTTTAGGTCCTGAACTGAAGTTAGTTGAAATACAAAAATTAGTGAAAGAAGGCGTCTTGCGGCCACGAAAAAGGGTTTCGTAGCCTAAAACATAAGTAAGTCGTTCAAAAATCTTCCTCTTATAATTCATTTCCGCACCTTTCCCCACTTCCCCCACATTTCCTCTTACTTCCTGCCCCCCCCCTTATTTCCCACCACATCTCCCATTTCTCGTATCCTCATTTCCCCTCACGTCCCCTATCTCAACCCTATTTTTCACTTACTTTCCATAATTTTCCTCCCCTCATTATCCCTACTTGCCTCCCTTCATTTCTCCTCACTTCCCCACCTTCATTTCCCATTGTTCCACTCTCCTTTCCTGCCTTCGCTCCACAAACTTAAACCTTTGCTTTCCTTCCCGTTTCCTAACACCTTCTTCGTTTACTTGCGCCTCTCCTCACTTCGTCCACATCTTCTCGTCCTTCTTCTACTCCACCCCCTATTTCTCCCGACTTCTCCTGCATTCCCTACCCTCAGTTCCTCTCATGTCCCTTACTTCCTCTCCATTCATTTCCCAGTTTTCCCCTACTTCCTCACCCCTCCTTTTCCCTAAACACCTCCCTTCATTTAACCTCACTTCCCCACCTTAATTTCCCATTCTTCCCCTCTCCTGTCCTAATTCCCCTCCACAAAACTTAAACCTTTGCTTTCCTCGGTTTTCCTAATTCCTTCTTCGTTTACTTCCACCTCTCCTCACTTCGCTCACATCTTCTCTTACTTCTTCTACCCCGCACCCCCTATTTATCGCGACTTCTCTTGCATCTCCTACCCTCAGTTTCTCTCACGTGCCCTACTTCCTGTCCATTCATTTCCCATTGTTTTCCCTACTTCTTCACCCCTCCTTTTCCCTTATCACCTCTATTAATTTCTACTAACCTACCAACCCTAATTATCCCATCTTCCTCTCTCCTCTCCTACTTTCTCTTCAAAAATCTAAACGTTTGCTTCCCTTTTCCTAAATTCTTCATCATTTACTTCCACCTCTCCTCACTTCGCCCACATCTTCGTTTACTTCCTCCACTCCCCCCTATTTCTTTCGACTTCTCCTGCATCCCCTACCCTCAGTTTCTCTCACATCCCGTACTTCCTGTCCATTCATTTCCCATTGTTTTCCCTACTTACTCACCCCTTCTTTTCCCTTATTACCTCTATTCATTCCTACTAACATTCCCATTATAATTACCCCATCTACATCTCTCCTCTCCTACTTCTCTACTTCCACCTATCCTTACTTCGCCCATATTTCCCGTTATTTCCTCACCCCCCCCCCCCCTTATTTCTTACAACTTCTTCTACCTACCCTATCCTCAGTTCTTCTTACGTCTCCTACTTCCCCTCTCTCCATTTCCCATTGCTTCTCCTACTTTCCCTCCCCTCATTCCCCCTGCATACATTCATTTCCTCTCACTTCCCCTGCCTTTGTGAGTGGTTCATTTCTACTAACTTCCCCACTCCAATTACCCCATCTTCCTCTCTCCTACTTTTTCTTCCAAAACTTGAACCTTTGCTTCTCTTTTCCTAACTTCCTCATGATCTACTTCCACCTATCCTTACTTCGTCCATATTTCCCGTTACTGCCTCAACACCCTCACCCCTTATTTCTTACCATTTCTTCAACATACCCGACCCTCAGTTCCTCTCACGTCTCCTACTTCCCCTCTATTCATTTCCCATTGTTTCTCCTACTTCCTGACCCCTCCTTTTCCCTAGACACCTTTATTCATTTTTACTGACTTTCCCACCCTAATTACCCCACCTTTCTCTCCCCTCTTCTACTTTCTCTTCCAAAACTTGAACCTTTGCTTCCCTTTTCCTAACTTCTTCATCATCTGCTTCCACCTATCCTTACTTCAACCATATTTCCCATTACTGCCTCAACCACACCTCCCCTTATTTCTTACCTCTTCTTCTACATACCCTACCCTCACTTCTCGTCACGTCTCCTACTTCCCCTCCCTCCATTTCCCATTGCTTCTCCTACTTTCCCTCCCCTCATTTCTCCTACATACATTCATTTCCTCTCAGTTCCCCTGCCATTGTGAGTGGTGAGTTGTGATCTGTGAGTTGTTAAACGTAAGAATTATTCGAATTGTTTGAACCCCTAACTAGTCAAGCGTGTAGCACTAATTTAGATAGCAATTTCTGTAGTGAGGATTTTAGGGAAAAATTGTGGGGCAGTTGGTAGTTGATATGAAGGTATTATGAAGGTAATATCAACGTATCTATCTTGGTCAGCTCGTTCCTCTTCCGAGGGGCAGGATGTCAGTCTCAGCAACAGGTGGACGTTTCGTCTCATTGCGTGGCTTCTCACTTCGAACTGAGGCGCGACTGGCTTGATGGCCGTTCAGTGATGATCATGTATTACCTACTATACCTCTTACCTGACAAGAAACGAGAATGTGTGAGTCCTGGCTCCATCACCTGTAACTAAAATGAGGCTATTAATGCAACCCTTGGAAACATTATCTTCCCCATCAAACTTTCTTGAAAAATTATTGCTGAAACTGCTCCTAGCTGAAAAAGGAGTCTCATCAATTTTCGGCTTTGGAAGTTTTTTTAAAAAGGAGAAGAGGATTATTATAAAAAATTCAAATAGCAAGTTATCGATTTCGGAAAACATTAGCTGACTACTTGTTGGCCGTTACGGCAGACGCCTGGCTATATATTGATCTGTACTACTGAGCTCCCCTTCAATTGTCACTTCTTCCCAGTCTTATATTTTTTATTACAGTCTTGACTAAAAATTATCAAGTTTATTTCTGCAGCAGTAAATATAATGGTTTTTCAATACAACTTTCCCCTTTTTACTCTTGTACTTTCCTCTTTGTGTCTGCTGTGCATAACTCATTACGGCACCTTCTCTCACTATCTCACGTTATTATGATAAAGATTAGATTTAATGTTTTTTTAAACTATTATTCTTTAGTTCATGAATTATAAATTTTTCATTTATTTATCACGGGCTTCAGACTATTTTCTCTATTTCCCTCATCTTTCCCCTTTTATTGTTCTTCCACTTAAGTGCGAACTGAATTATTATTAATAGAACCCAATCAGAAAATCCATCTTTTTTTTTGGTTGAAAGTTTATTCCTTGATTTTTCTGTTCAGGAGTCTATTATTATATTTCTGGTTGTAAATTTGTTGGTTAAAATTCTTTGGTTAAAATTTTTATCATTACGCTTAAAAGGACCCCGCACCAAATGTACAGAAAAAAGCCTTATGATAAAAAA
>CAKNYM010048165.1:47357-62470 GCA_932195095.1 Andricus curvator | reverse complement strand
TTTTTATCATAAGGCTTTTTTCTGTACATTTGGTGCGGGGTCCTTTAATTATTTTTTTTTTAAATTTCACACTTTTGTTATTCATTTTTGTTTTTGTTAGAAATTCAACTTTTTTGTTGAAAATTTGTCTTTTTGGTTTAAAAAATCAACAATTTGGTAAAAAAAAATTATTTTTAAACTGAAAAATATTTCTTGGTTGAAAATTCAACTATATCGTTGAAAATTCATATTTTAGGTGGAAAAATTCAACTGTTTTGAATAAAATTCACCTATTTTGTCGAAAATTTATCTTTATGACTGGAAAATTCAATAATTTGATTGAAAATTTATCAATTGGGTTGAAAAATCAACAATTTGGTTAAAAAGATAACTATTTAGTTGAAAATTAACTTTTTTGTTGAATGTTCATATTTTCAGATTGAAGATTTAACTGTTTTGTAGAAAAATTGTCGTTCTGGCATAAAAATTCAACTATTTTATTTATTATTTTTTCAAATCTTTCTTGGTTGGACATTTGTCTAACATAAAAATTAATCGCTTCATGTAAAAATTTTACATTCTTTGGTTAGAAGTGCAACTTTTTTTAAAATTTTTTCTGAATAATTTATTCAATTTCTGAATAATTTATTCAATTTCTGCATAATTATTCGGTTTTGAATAAGGGTTAGACTATTTAGTTGAAAATTAATTTTTTTGTAGCTGAAAATTAATTTTATTAACTAAAAATTTAACCATTCCATTTTTTGTTGAAAATTTAACTATTTGGTTGAAAACTCATTTATTTTGTTGAAAATTCGTCTTATTTGGTAGACATTTGTGCTTTTTTGGTTAAAAATTCAACACTTTGTATAAAAAGTAATCTCATTTTTGAAATTGACTTTTTTGAAATTTAGAATTTTTATTAAAATATTTGTTGGTTCCAATATCAACTAGTAAGTTAAAAGATGAACTATTGGGTTGAAAATTCGTTTTTTCTGGTTCAAAATTTATATTTTTAGTTAAAAAATTTTTTTTCTCTTGTTTGGAAATTTTTTTTTTGAATGAAACGTTAACTAGTACATTTTTGGTTGTAAATTTTTTATTTTTTAGTTGAAAATTCAACTATTTGATTAACAATTTATCTTATTTGTTAAAAAATTAACGTTCTTGGTTGAAAATTCATCTTTTTAATTGATAATAATTTAATTTTTGGGTTAAAAATGTATATGCTTTGGTGAAGGATTCAACTTTTTTGTTAAAAATTTGTGTTTTTGGGTTTAACAATCATCTATTTAGTTCAAAATACACTTTTTCAATCAAAATTAATATTTTCGCGTGGAAAATTCTTCTGTTCGTGAAAAATTTGTCTTTCTGACTTGAAAATTCAACAATTCGGTTAAAATTTTTTCTTTTTTTTAATTGTAAAATCTTCCTTGGTCAGAAATTTTTTCCTGCTTTTTTCTTTCAACCAATTAGTTGAAAATTCAACACTTTTGCTAGAAATGAACCTTTCTGGTTTGAAAATTCGTCTCTTTTGGTAGAAATGTAATATTTTCTGTTAAAACTTCAGTTTTTTAGTCCAAGATTAATTTCTTTGATTGAAAATTAACATTTGATGTTGAAAAGTCGTTTTTTTAAATTGGAAATTTATTTTATAAAATGAAAATTTAATTATCAGGTTGAAAATACATGTACTTCGATGAAAATTTGCTCTATATTTAACTACAACAAAACCTCAGTGAAATTTCACTGCTTCAAAAAGCCAGAAGTACCTCAATAGTTTTCAGTAAAATTTCACTGATTCTTAGTGAATTTTCACTGATTCGAATTCAGCAAGCCGGAATTTCAAGAATTTCAATCTAGTTGGACAAGAAATTTCCATTAGATAAATACTAGATTTTATTCTCGGCAGTCGAATTTAATGATTACATTGAAAAATGTTGACTCCTCTCAGTTTTCTGAATTTAAATTCAACTAGAGCAAACTAATTTCAATTACTTTTGTCGATTGGCTTGTGCGGTGGATTGGCAAGCCAGCTCGTTCAGCTATGACCACCAGGAAACCTAAAATCTCTGCTTCTGTGTTCCTTTTTTTTAAAATTATTTTATCAGTGCTGATCGTTAATTGTCTTTTCAAACAGGTAGAACTTATTAATTACAGAAAATCGTGAATTATTATTTTTATCTGAATTAATAATAACTACTTTTTTAGTTGAGGATTCAAGTATTTTGTTGAAAATTCGTCCAATTTGGTTAAATTCAACTCTTTGGTTGAAAATTGAACTACATTCTTAAAAATTCGTTTTTTCATTATAAATTAAATTCTTTTCATTAAAAATTTAATTTTTTCGTGGAGAATTTAACTTTGCTGTTTTTTAGAGTAACTACTTGGGTAAAAATTTTTTTTTTAAGCTTTATTTCTGGTACCTTGTAGAAAATTCTTTTTTTTTTGGGAATAATTTTTGTAACTGAAAATGCAACTATTTTGTTGAAAATTCGGCTTTTTTGGTAGATGACTCATCTTATTAGTTGAAAATTCATCTTTCTGGTTCTAAGATTAATTGTTTGTGGAAAACTTGTCTTTTTGGCTTGAAAAGTAAACATTTTAAATGAAATTTTTTTTTCTTCATTCAGTGAAAAATCTTTCTGATGTTAGTTGAAAATTCAACTCATGTTGAATATTCATTTTGATGTATAAAATAACTAAAATATCTTTTATCCTATCTTTGAAAGTTGGTATTCGTCGTTTAGTTACCGTTACCGTTACTTAGTTAACCATAAGGCGATCTCATCGACGATGGTCGATCTGTGTTTATTTGAACTCGAGATGTTTGTTTTCATAAGAAGCTTAGTGGAAGTATATGCATTTATACTTCGGTATATATACGATTCCTTTCACGCATTTTTTTAAAATAAGGCTTTTAATTAACATTTTAAATATTTTATTCGTATTTTGAAAGATTCATTTTCGATTTAACGTTTTAGTCATAGTTCATTTATATTTCAAAATGTTTGAAACTTTCGAAATTTTGAGTACCATTTATTTTTTTATTGTGTTTGGATTTTTTATAATAAATTTTGTTAATTTTTTTATTTAAAAACCAACTTTACATTTTTGTTTAACTTTTCAGAAGGACCTTGGCCTTTTTTCAATGAATAGGATAAATTAGTTTAGGGTATCAAGAAAGAATGTATTTCCAATAAATCTTTTCTACGATACTTTGCAAATATACAATAATTATTAATTATTTTAACAATTTTTCTAAAAATATTCAGAGTTGGTCTATTTTTCAAGGAATAGGCAGAATTTGTTTACGGAGTCTCTTTTCTATGTTGTTCTGTAAATTTACAAGAATTAATAATAATTTGAATAATTTTCATACAGAAATTTAAAGTTTGCCTATTTTTTAACAAACAGGTAGAGTTTGGCTATTTTTGAACAAATTTGCTAAATTTTCTTACAGAATTAGGTAAGAATATCTTTCCAATGACTTTTTTGTATGATGATTTGCAAATTTACAAGAATTATTATTTGTAATATTATTATTTGTAAAGAATTGGCTCAATTGGTTTCCAGAACCAAAAAGAATGTATTAAAAGTAAGTCTTTCCTATGTTACTTTGCAAATTTACAATAATAGTTAATTATTTTAACAATTTTCATACACATATTCAGAGTTTGGCTGTTTTTCAACAAATAGGCTCACTTTGTTTACGAATTCTACTAAGAATATCTTTTCGATGACTGTTATCTATGTTGCTTTCTAATCTTACAATAATTTTCAATTATTTAAACAATTTTAATTTAAAAACTGAGAGTTTGGCTATTTTTTAACGAATAGGCTCCATTTTTTATAGAATTAAGTAAGAATATCTTTGCAGTGACTTTTTGCTATAATGCTCTGCAAAATTCAAAGAATGAATAATTATTTAAACAATTTTGATAAACAAATCAAGAGTTTGGCTATTTTTTAAAGAATAGGCTCAATTTGTTTACGGACTCAATAAAGAATGTTTTTCAATTACCTCTTTCCTATGATACTTTGAAAATTTACAATAATTATTAATTATTTAAACAATTTTCATGAAAACATTCAGAACAATTTGTTTGCGTAGTCAACTAAGATTATCTTTCCGGTGACTCTTTACTATGTTTTGTAAATTTACAAGAATTATTAATTATTTAAACAATTTCGATTACAAAATTTAGAGTCTGGCTATTTTTCAACGAATAGGCTCAATTTTTTACAGAATTATTTATTCTGCATCGTGAGATGGTATCCATGCAAAGCCGTGTACAAATCAAAATTATTGAAGTAAAAGTTAATTTCATGGTATTTTATTGAAATTCATTTCCAAATAAAATAAATACATGGAAATAAATTGGTCGCGCGCGGAGCGCGCGTATGAGGCTCTAGTATTGGTTGAAAATTCATCTTTTTCAGTTGAAAACTCATCTTTGTAGGAAAAAAATTCAACAATTGTCTTGAAGTTTAAGTATTTTGTTAAAAATATAACTATTTTGTTAAAGTCATCATTTCAGTCGAAAATTCAACAGCTTTTGGTAGAAAATTCAACGGTCTTCTAAAAAATTAGTCTTTTCGACTAGAAATCTTAGCTCTTCTGTGAAAAATTTATCTTTTTTTGTTTGAAAATTCAACTCTCTTTGTAAAAATTCTACCCTTTTTTGTTAAAAATCTAACTGCTTATTCTTTTGGTTAAAGATTATGCTCTAGTGTAAAATTTAACTATTATGTTGCAAATTGTTCTTTGTGGCTTTAAAATTCAAAAATTTGGTTCGAAATGAAACTACTTTGTAAAAAATACATTTTTTTGTGTAAGATTCATAATTTATTTAAAAATTTATATATTCGGCTTGAAAATTCAACTTTTTTGTAGAAAATTCGTTTTTTTTGTTTGTTATAAGTTGAACTATTTTGTACAAAATTTATCTTCCTGGTTGAACTTTGATCTTTTTGGTTGAAAATTTGATTGTTTTTCAGAAAACTCGCCTTTTGGCTTGAAAAGACAACATTTTGGATAAAAGTTTTTCTCTTTAATTTGGTTGAAACCAAATCTGTTTTGATTGAGGATTCAACTATTTTGTTGAAAATTTATATTTTCGTGTTGAAATTCAACCGTTTTTTTTTTTTAGAAAATTCGTCTTTTTAGTTCGAAAATTCAACAATTTAGTAGAAAATTAAACTATTCGGTATCTATTTTTTTGTTTATTTATTGACTATTACATGTTTCGTTGAGAATTTATTTTTTTATTCGGAAAATCAACTACTGGCTTTGAACTTATACTACTTTGTAAACAAAATTTTTTTTTGGTTGAAGATTCATAATTTATTTCGAAATTTATATTTCCGGGTTAAAATTTCAACCCTTTTGTAGAAAATTTGTCTTTTGGTTTAAACATTGAACAATTTGGTAAAAAAAAAATTAAAATATTTTGTTAAAACTTAACTTTTTTGTTGAAAATTCAACCACTTTGGTCGGAAATTAAACAGTTTGGTTAAAAATGCAAATATTTTTTATTTAAGATCAAAAAATTTTTTCATTAAAATATAAACTATTACATGTTTTATTGAAAATTCATTTTATTTTTGTTTTGAAAAATCAACTACTTGGTCTAAATTTAAACTACTTTGATTTTTTATCTGAAAATTTGGCTGTTCCATTTTTTGTAAAACATTTTTTCTTTATAAGTTGAATATTCAATCAATTTATTGAAATTTCATCTATCTTAATATCAATCTACTTTCTTAAAAATTCATCATTTCGGTTGTGGATTCAACTATTATTTAAAAAATTCGTTTCTTTTTCACTGAAATTCAACTTTTTGATCATTCGTTTTTATTTTTGTTGAAAATTATTTTTCAAAACTGAAAATTGAACGATCCCATTTTTGGATAAAAATGTACGCTTTTCAGTTAAAATTTCGACTACTTTGTTGTGAATTCCGGTTAAATTCAACTGTTTCTTAAAAAGCTGGACTTTTTAGTTTGAAAACTGAACTATTTTGTTGAAAAAAACTTATTTCTTTAAATAAAAATTAAACTATTCTATTTTTTTTTATTGGAAATTTGTCTTTTTTTGGTAGAAAATTAACCTTTCTAGTTGAAAATTCCATTAAAATTTAGAATATTTGGTTGAAAATGCATGTATGTAGTTAAAAATTATTCTTTTTGGTAAAAAATTGTTTTTTTTTTTAATTGAAAATTATTTTTTTAACTTAAAATTCAATTATTCCATTTGTCGTCGACATTTTTTTTTTAGTAGACATTTAATCTTCCTGGTTGAAAATTCATCTGTTTGGTTGAAAATTTAACTATTTCATTGCAAATTTATTTTGTTTGCTTAAAAAATTATTTCTCTAACTTAATAATAAACTATTTTATTTTTTGTTGGAAATTTATGTTTTTTAGTTGAAAGTCCATTTATTTTGTTGAAAATTTCTCTTTTTTGGTAGAAAATTCATGTTTTTGGTTGAGATTTCAGTTCTCTGGTTAAAAATTAGTTTTTTCAATTGAAAATTAATTTTTTCAACTGAAAATTTAACTATCCAATTTTATGTCGAAATGTTTTTGTTTGAAAATTCATCTTTGTGTTTAAAAATTCAACTATTTCGTTGAAAATTTCTTTAATTTGGTTACAAATTTATTTCTCTAACTAAAAATTAAACTATTTTGTTGAAATTTTGTCTTTTTGAGTAGCAATATAACCTTTTTGGTTGAAAATTGACCAAGTTGGTTGAAAATTCCATTAATAATTAAAATATTTGTTTGAAATTGCATGTATTTTGTTGAAAATTCTTCTTTTTTGGTAGAAAGTTAATGCTTTTGGTTGAGATTTCATTTCTTTGGTTAAAAATTAGTTTTTTTAATCGAAAATTAATATTTTTAACGGAATATTTTTAACTTAAAATTAAACTATAATCTTTATAATTGAAACGATTAATTGAACGATTCTATTTTTTGTTAAAAATTTATGTTTTTTAGTTGAAAGTTCATCTATTTTGTTGAAAATTTGTCTTGTTTAGTAGCAATATAATATTTTTCGTTTAAATTTAAACAATTCGGTTGAACATTTTTTGGTTAAAAATTAGTTTCTTGAAGCGAAAATTAATTTTTTCAACTGAAAATTTAACTATTCAATTTTTTGTCGAAATTTTTTTGTTTGAAAATTCATTTTATTTGGTCAAGAACTTATTTCTCTAAATAAATTCTCTAAAGTTGAAAATTTTGCTATTTGGTTAAAAATAAATTTTTTCAATAGAAACGGTTAATTGAACGATTCTATTTTTTGTTGAAAATTTATGTTTTTTAGTTGAAAGTTCAATATAACCTGTTTGGTTGGAAATTCCTTTAAGAATTAAAATATTTGTTTGAAATTGCACGTACTTTGTTAAAAGTTCTTCTTTTTTGGTATAAAATTAATTTTTTTGTTTCAGATTTCATTTCATTGGTTAAAAATTATTTTTTTAATTGAAAATCAATATTTTTAACTGAAAATTTAACTATAAAATTTTTTGTTGAAATTGTTATTGTTGAAAATTCATCTTTGTGGTTAAAAATTCAACTATTTCGTTGAAAATTTATTTTATTTGTTTAAAAACTTATTTCTCTAACTTAATAATAAACTATTCTATTTTGTTTTGAAAATTTATGTTTTTCAGTCGAAAGTGCATCTATTTTGTTGAAAATTTGTCTTTTTTAGTAGCAATATAATATTTTTGGTTGAAAATTCGGTTGAAAATTCCATTAAAAGTTAAAATATTTGGTGGAAAATGCATGTATTTTGTTAAAAATTCTTCTTTTTTGGTCGAAAATTAATGTTTTTGGTTGAAATTTTTTCTTGCTTACTAGCAATATAATATTTTTGGTTGAAAATTCAACAATTCGGTTGAAAATTCTATTAAAAATTAAAATATTTGGTTGAAATTGCATGTGTTTTGTTAAAAATTCTTCTTTTTTGGTAGAAAATTAATAATTTTGGTTAAAATTTCAATTCTTTGGTTAAAAATTAGTTTTTGAAATTGATAATTAATTTTTTAAACTGAAAATTCAACTATTCAATTTTTCGTCGAAATTTTTTTGTTTGAAAATTTATTTGGTCCAGAATTTATTTCTCTAACTTAAAATTAAACTATTTTGTTGAAATTTTTACTTTTTTGGTAGCAATATAACCTTTTCAATTGAAAATTTCACTATTTGATTAAAAATTAATCTTTTTAATTGAAACGAATAATTGAACGATTCTATTTTTTGTTGAAAATTTATGTTTTTTAGTTGAAAGTTCATCTATTTTGTTGAAAATTTGTCTTTTTTAGTAGCAATAAAACCTTTTTGGTTGAAAATTCAACAATTCGGTTGAAAATTCCAATCAAAATTAAAATATTTGGTTGAAGTTGCATCTATTTTGTTAAAAATGCTTCTTTTTTGGTAGAAAATTAATGTTTTTGGTTGAGATTTCATTTCTGTGGTTAAAAATTTTTTTTTTTTAACTGAAAATTTAACTATTCAATTTTTCGTCGACATTTTTTTGTTTGAAAATTCATGTTTGTGTTTAAAAATTAAACTATTTCGTTGAAAATTTATTTTATTTGAAAATTTTTGTATTTGGGTAAAAATTAATCTTTTTAATTGAAACGATTAATTGAACGATTCTATTTTTTAGTTTGAAAACTGAACTATTTTGTTGAAGATTCGTCTATTCGTGTAGAAAATTCCTCTTGTTTGTTGAAAATTCGTCTATTTTATTTTGTGAAATGCAAAGAAAAATTATTTCACAAAGTGTGGAAATAAATAGGAAAACTATTCCAGAACTATAGTTTGAGAGTTCCAACTGGTGGAGCTTTATACAATCGCAAGTACACTTGCGGCATCCTTTACAGGCAAGCTCGTGTTCACATGAAAACTATGACAAATTGCGATTTGCTCGTGTATTCGAGTATAACCTGAATCCTAACGATCTATAGCACATGATTAATCGCGGCAATTAATATTCAGAACTCCCTATTGCGGTATCGCATGCTTTAAGCACGGCCACTCAATTTTCGTTCAAACATAACTCACATTTTCGTGCTTTTAAACTCAAATCATCCTTTATCATCCTAATAAATGTAAACCGCATAACGATCTCTTCAAATTCCACAATTTGGTGGTTTTCTGCAGTTTTCCTCTCCCCTGGCCAAACGTCCAGGCAAATGCTGGTACTTCTAATAAAGTCAGCAGCTGCGGGTTATCACTGGTTGTGATTAAATTCATACAGTCATTCCACGCTCATCTCAGTAAAAGAATAATAAATAATAATAAATAATAATAAATAATAAACAAATAAAAAAGTAGAAACAAAAAAAATTAGTCTGGCGGTATATGCACTCATGTTAAAGGACCTAAATGATACTTTAGCCATCTCTGAGACCTCCCCCCCCCTCCCTCCTATGACAAACTGAAACAAAATATTTCTACTCCCCCCCCCGCACTCTTTAGGTACGTAATTTTTAGTTTCCAAAAAGCATGGTATCCGACAACTTCATTTTCAAAATTCCCTTCTTTTCCTTTTCTAATTTTTCACTACCCTTGATCATTAATATTCAAATACTAGCATTTTAATCTTAAAATATTTTTAACATAGAATCTTTTATAAACGGAATAAAACAGTATTTGAGAAAGAAATTAAACATTTTTAAATTTAATAATTTATTTTAAACAAAAGAATGTCTTTTCTACTATAAAAGATGGTTTTTTTTAACAAAATACTTAAATTTTAAACCTAAAAAGATAAATTGCCAAAAAAAAGCGTGATAGTTTATATTTCAATAAAAAAAGATGGAATTTATAAAAAAAAAGTTTTTTTAAACCAAAAAGAAGAATTTTCAACAAATGAAGATTTTTCACTAAAGAAAGAAAATTTCACCTAAATTGTTGAACCTTCAAACCAAAAGACGAATTTTCTTTACAAAAATTGAATTTACAAACAATATGACTTCAGCAAGACATTATTTTTTCACGAAACTGATGCATTTTTACCAAAAAAAATGAATTTTCAACTAAAAAAGATCAATCTTGAAAAAATGAAAAAGTTACATTTTCAGTTAAAAAATTAATTGTAAACCAAAAAAAAAAAGACTTTACACTTAACAGTTAAACTTTTAACCAAAGACATAAGCCTCCAATGAAAAAAAAAATTTCAACAATGTAGTTTAACTTTTACTCAAGTAGTTGAATTTTCAACTTAAAATGAATAATTTTCAACAAAATAGTTAAACTTTCAACCGAAGAGATGAATTTTCATCTAAAAATATAACTCTTGAAAAAAAAAATTTATTTCTTAGCAAAGTGCTGCAATCAAATCTTTCAAATAAAATAGTTGAATACTCAAGCAAAGAAGAATAATTTTCAACCAAAAAGTTGCATTTTTATGAGAAAAAAAATTTCTACCAAGGCGGATGAATTTATAAATCAAAAAGATAAATTAAGAAAAAAAAGTTGAATTTTTTGTTAAAAAAGATTTTAGTTGACTTTTCACGATCAAAATATGAGTTTTCAACCAAAAAACAAGTTTTTGCAAACAAATTTAATTTTCAATCCAAAAAGACGAATTTTTACCCAAAAAGGATGAATTTTTAACAAAATTGTTGAATTCTCTACACAATAGTTGCATTTTTATCCAAAAAGATGAAATTTCTCTTAAAACAGATAAATTTTTATTTAAAAATAAAAAAAAAATTTTTTTAAATAGTTGAATTTTCATTCAGAAAGGATATTAGTTGACTTTTTTTAATTTTTTAATTTTTTAACAAAAAATAAGTTTCTACGAACAAAATTGAATTTTTCATTCAAAAAGACAAATTTTTTCAACCAAAAGAGATGCAATTAAAAACAAATTTTCTTTTAAAGTTGAAACTTCATCCAGAAAATCTTTCAGTTTATTTTTTAACACAAAAATATGAATTTTAAACAAAAAGTAAATTTTCTACGATATAGTTAAATTTTCAACAAAACAGAATTTTCAACCAAAAGTATGACTTTTTAACAAAATAGTTTTATTTTCAACCAAATAGTTGCATTTTTATCCAAGAAAGACGAAATTTCTCTTAAAAGGGATGAATTTAAAAAAAAAAAAAAAATTGTTGAATTTTCATCCAGAAAAGATTTCAGTTCTCTTTTCAACACCAAAATATTAAATTTAACCAAAAAGTAAATTTTCTAGAAAATAGTTAAATTTTGATTTTCAACAGAACAGCAAAATTTTCAACTAAAAAGACAAATTTTCAAAAAAGAGTTGAATTTTCAACCAAAGAGTTGAATTTTTATCCAAGAAAGACGAAATTTGTCTTAAAAGAGATGAATTTTTAATTTAAATAAAAAAAACTTTCTAACAAAATATTTGAATTTTCATCCAGAAAAGATTTCAGTTCTCTTTTCAACACCAGAATATTAAATTTTACCAAAAAGTAAATGTTCTTCAAAATAGTTAAATTTTCAACAAAAACGCAGAATTTTGAACTAAAAAAACAAATTTTCAAAAAAGAGTTGAATTTTCAACCAAAGAGTTCAATTTTTATCCAAGAAAGACGAAATTTCTCTTAAAAAAGCTGAATTTTTAATTTAAATAAAAAAATAACTAAATTTTCAAAAAAAAGAGTTGAATTTTCATCCCGAGAAGATTTCCGTTCTCTTTTCAACACACAAATATTAAATTTAACCAAAAAGTAAATTTTCTTCAAAATAGTTAAATTTTCAACAAAACAGCAGAATTTTCAACAAAAATGACAAATTTTCAAAAAAGAGTTGAATTTTCAACCAAAGAGTTGAATTTTTATCCAAGAAAGACGAAATTTCTCTTAAAAGAGATGAATTTTTAATTAAAAAAAAAAAAAAAATTTCTAACAAAATATTTGAATTTTGATCCAGAAAAGATTTCAGTTCTCTTTTCAACACCAGAATATTAAATTTAACCAGAAAATAAATTTTCTTCAAAATAGTTAAATTTTCAGAAAAACAGCAGAATTTTCAACCAAAAAGACAAATTTTCAAAAAAGAGTTGAATTTTCAACCAAAGAGTTGAATTTTTATCCAAGAAAGACGAAATTTCTCTTAAAAGAGATGAATTTTTAATTAAAAAAAAAAAAAAAATTTCTAACAAAATATTTGAATTTTGATCCAGAAAAGATTTCAGTTCTCTTTTCAACACCAGAATATTAAATTTTACCAAAAAGTAAATTTTCTTCAAAATAGTTAAATTTTCAACAAAAAAGCAGAATTTTGAACTAAAAAGACAAATTTTCAAAAAAGAATTGAATTTTCAACCAAAGAGTTGAATTTTTATCCAAGAAAGACGAAATTTCTCTCAAAAGAGATGAATTTTTAATTTTAATAAAAAAAAAAACAAATTTTCAAAAAAAAAAAAAATAGTTGAATTTTCATCCAGGAAGATTTCAGGTTTCTTTTTAACACCAAAATATTAAATTTGACCAAAAAGTAACTTTTTCTTCAAAATAGTTAAATTTTCAATAAAACAGGAGAATTTTCAACCAAAAAGAGAAATTTTCAAAAAAGAGTTGAATTTCCAACCAAAGAGTTGAATTTTTGTCCAAGAAAGACGAAATTTCTCTGAAAAGAGATGAATTTTTTATTTAAATAAAAAAATTTTTTTTTTTAAATAGTTGAATTTTCATCCAGAAAAGATTTCAGTTCTCTTTTCAACACCAAAATATTAAATTTAACCAAAAAGTAAATTTTCTTCAAAATAGTTAAATTTTCAACAAAACAGCAGAATTTTCAACCAAAAAGACAAGTTTTCAAAAATGAGTTGAATTTTCAACCGAACAGTTGAATTTTCATTCAAGAAAGATAAAATATTTCTTCTAAAACAGATGAATTAAAAAAAAAATGTAAAAAAATAGTTAAATTTTCATCCAAATAAGATTCCAATTCACTTTCCAACACCAAAATAAGAATTGTAAACTATAAGTTAATTTTCTGCTAAATAGTCCAATTTTTAACCAAAAAGTATGACTTTTTAACAATATTGTTAAATTTTCAACCAAACAGTTGCATTTTTGTCCAAGAAAAATGAAAATTCTACTAAAACATGTGAGTTTTGATATCAAAAAGACAAATTTTCAAAAAAAGAGTTGAATTTTCATCCAAAAGGATTTCAAAAGACTTTCCAACAGAAAAATACAAATTTTGAACAAAAAGTAAATTTTCTAGGAAATAATTGAATTTTCAACAAAACAACTTTTAAATTAAAAGGACACATTTTCAGAAAAAATATTTTTCATCCAAAAAAGATTTCAGTAAACTTATCAGCAGCAGAATATGAATTTTAAACAAAAGGTTAATATTATACGAAAAGAGTTTAATTTTCAACCCAAAAAGGCGAATTTTTAACAAAACGGTTGAATTTACAAAAAAAATGATGTCTTTTTAAGAAAATTGTTGAATTTTCAACCAAATAATAAAATTTATGAATAAAAATTGATTTTTAAAGTTATTTATAACTGAATTTTTTTTTTCATTTGTGAGAATTGATATAATTAAACGATTAACTCAGACGGCAGATTATCTCAACGGATTCTGATTTATCAGTTGAAAGTTAATTTTTTATTTGCTGAAAAGTCAACTATTATATTTTTGGTGCAAAATTAATTTTTTTTGATTGAAAATTTAAATCGTTTCTTGAAAATTCGTTTAAGTGTTGGTTCAAAATTATTTTTCAACTGCAAATTTATCTATTCCATTTTTAACTAAAAATTCATACTTTTTATTTGAAAATTTAAATAACCCAATCTGTATTGAGGACAAACAAACAAACAAAAAAAACAAAAAAATTTTCGTGACAAACCTACTTTTTAGAGAAAGATTGTATTAAAAATAATGTATTCCCCAATTTTCTAAAAAAAATTCTTATTTCTCTCGTGCTGTATCTTTTTCAGGAAACATTTTTTTTCTCTTATTTATATGGCATGATTCCCTGGGGCGGATGATTATTCCCCATTCATAAAAAGAAACCGATCCATATCACTAGTCACTACCCTATGAAATGTGAATTCAAGAATTCGAGAAAAAACAATACTTCCTATGATAACTGGCACGAGTGTGGATGCCGTTTTTCACATTTTTCTCCCGAAGAAACCCAAATATAATTTTTACTTCAGCAGGGCGAGTCGTGTCTGACAATAAATCACTTGTAAGAGGGGTTGCGTGTTGCGTCGGACAACTACGACTATCTAATCCGCCCGTGGCTTTTTAGGCGACTTTCGGGCGCACGGCAACAATCGAGCGGGCGGGATCTTTTTTTTCTTCCGGAATATTTAACGTAGCAATTTTTCTTCCCGTGTGCCAGGAAAACGTGATTTTCTGCCCTATGTGCACGCCTGACCCTCCTTTCAAAATGTCACAACGTGGCTTTTTGCCTTCGAGGCGATTTAATTTCTAAGATTGACTGAAAGTCGCTCTTGTATGCATTTCGGGTGACAAAAATTATAATATTTATTAGGATGAATCGCAAAAACAAAATTACGGAAACCGAAATTGGAACTATGGATCGACTGATAAATAGGGTCGTCCAAATTGACCTGCTTACACTTCCATTTTTCTTTTTACAGAATTTTCTTAAAACTAACCCTTGAAACTAACATCCTTCCACACCTTATCTCTAACGCCGCTCGCTCTTGTCGTATTGCCTTCCTCGCTTCGCCTCGCACGCATGTCCCTACTTTCTCGCTTTGCCTCGCACGCATGTCCCTACTTTCTCGCTTTGCCTCGCATTACCAAACTCTGCCTCCGCGGCTTATACCTAATACTTATCTACTATTCACAATATTTACATTTACTTATATTTACTTCCTCTTCTATTTACAATCTTTCCTTCTTCATTCCTCTTCCTCCTTCCTTCTCTTCTTCTCCATCTTACCCAGACTCCCTTCACCCATGCTACTGCCCTTTTTTCCCCCCTTTCACGCATCAATACCTTCATGCGTATCCCACTCCTTTCCACCTCTAGACACTCCTCCATCCAGTGCTCCACTCTTGCCTCCCCCTTCCCACGTAGTTCACACATCCTCTTTTCCCTAGCGAGCCAGAACCATAAATTACGTACATTAAGAGGGGGGGGGGGG
>CAKNYM010048165.1:22000-37519 GCA_932195095.1 Andricus curvator | reverse complement strand
CATCTCCAAATTTCTAATCATTTCAAAAGATATTCAGAAGTTTTAAAATAATCCCAAAACTAATTGGAAATTGAAAATTATTCAAAGATTTCAAATTGAAATCTAAATTAAATAGATTTCCAAAATTTGCCAAAAAAGCAATTAAGGTTTTAAGCCAAGTTTTTTAATTTTAAAAGATTTCCCAAAATTGCAAAAATATTTTATTTTACTTTCAAACTTCTACAAGACCCGAATATTCTCTAAACTGACTCGAATTTTTCCTGAAATTTTGTAAAATCCTGTAAAATAAAAAAAAATTACTCGAAAATTTTCTATAAAACTTTTCGACATATGTGAAATATTCAAAAACCTTTTTGAATTTTCTCAAGAATCCTATATAAATTATATTTATATTACTTTGAAAACAAATAAATGAGCTTGACTGTTTTTAAATTAAAATTAAAATCTTTTTAATTAGAATATCAGCTATTACATTTTTCGTTAAGGATTTTTCTTTTTTGGTTAAAAAGTCAACTAATTGATTGAAAACTATTATTCTGAAATTTAGATTTGACATATCAGAAATCTTAATTTTTTCTTAATTTTATCAAGAATCGAGGTTACAATTGGATGTTTAAAAAACAAAAATAAATTTATTAAAATATATTTCAGTTTATTGATTTGATTTTTCAATATTTTTCGGCTTGAACTACAATTTTTTCCGTATTCGAAATGTTTACTTTTTATAAATATTTATTTTTTCTATTAGATCAGAAAACTGCAGGCACTTGCAGAGCGCGATTGATAAAACTAGTTAATATAAAAAATAAGGTATCACAGACTTTTCTTTAACAAAAATTTATCGATTTTTTAATTTTTTGAAAAAACTTTTTTTTTTAATCGTTAGACAAGAATTGCTCAAAATTGTATTCAAATCCTAAAAATTGTTTTCAGTAAGCCAAGTAATATTTCCTAAAAGTTTCATTATTAAAAAAAATTTATGATGAATTTGACTTTTTAATCTCAACTTTATCATTTAATTGCAACTATAAGGGTGTTAATACCCAACTTTAATTTTTTTTCGAAAAAAGAAAAATTTAAATGTCACATGGCACCATGATAAAGAATCTTCTGCATTTTCTGCATTTTCTATTATAATAATTAAATTTTTAATAAAAAAAATACTATTTTTCAACAAAACGAGTGAATTTTCAATTAAAAAATATCAATTTTCTAGCAAAAATGAAATCGCCACATTTTCAGTTTAAAAAGTTTATCTACAAAAAAAAAGAATTTTCAACCGCACACCGGAATTTTCAACTAAGAAGATCAAACCTCTATCAAAAAAGTTAAATTTTCGACAAAAGAAATGAATTTTCAACCAAAAAGGTTAATTTTTTACAAAAAAAGGTTAATTTTCAACAAAATAACTAAATGTTTAATCAAATTTTGAATTTTAAAGAAGTTTTTAACACAGTTAAATCTTGATCCAATGAAATGAATTTTCAACTGAAAAGAATAATTCGTTACCAAAAAATAATTATTTTTATCAAAATACATGGTTTCTAAACCAAATTTTGAATTTTAAAATGAATTTTTTAACAGAATAGTTAAATTTTCAAGGAAAGAAATGAATTTACAACCAAAAAGGTGAATTAGTCAAAAAGAAGATTAATATTTCACCAGAAAAGTCATATTTTCAACAAAATAAAGAAATTTTCAACCAAGTAGTTGAATTTTCAACTAAAAAAGATAAATTTCCTAGAAAAAATGGAATAGCTACATTTTAAATTTAAAAAGATTGCTTACAAAACCAAAAAAAAAGAATTTTCAACCAAACAGATGAATTTTTAACCAAAAAGTTTAATTTTCCACCAAAAAAGAATAATTTTTAACAAAATACCTGTATTTGCATTCAAATTTTGAATTTTGAAGATATTTTCAACCCATTAGTTAAGTTTTGGATTAAAGATATGAATTTTGAACTGAAAAATTAATTTTTAACAAAATAGATCAATTTTCAACCAAATTTTTGAAGGAATTTTCAACTTTTAGTTAAATTTTCAAACCGAGTGGTAGTTGAATTTTCAACTGAAGAAGATGAATGTTCAACGAAACATGGTATAGTTTTTGCAGTTTAAAAAATAGGGTTACAACAGAAAAAATTTTAACAAAATATTTAAATTTTGAAAAAAAAGGTTTTCTTTTAAAATGATAAATCATCAACCAAAAAATGAATTTTTAACAAGTAGTGTATTTCGCTATTCACGAAAAGCGAAAATCTTGAAAATTAAATTCAATCATTATATTAGGAAAGAAATCCTGGGACTAATATAAAATTGACAGGATGATTCGAGCAAGAACTGATTTAACTACCCTCTAAATTCAATATGAAATTTTAAAATTAAGTTTGTCGTATTACAGAAAATCCAAACCCAATTAAAATAGTCGAATTTTGATTATACTTTGAGAAATAGTTCATCCGGAAATACCTCAAAAGTTTATTTTTAATATTTTTTGAATGTTTAAAAAAATATTGAAAGTACGGTTGATGAGAAAAATAATCAGTTGATTTGAAAGAATTGTAAGTGAATAAAAAAATTGGCGTCCTCCATATTGAATTTACTATAATTTTTTCACTCTAATAAAGAAACTTTTTTAAATCATGTACATCGTTCTCAAATCATATAAGATTTTCTGTAAAATCTAGAACAACATGTTTTGTTTAATCTATCATCAAAAATCCAACTGTCGAAATCGAAAAAAATTTACTTGATTCTATATACAAAGAAGCTCTAAACTGATTTTTTATACGGATTTACCGCAACTTGATTCCATTTTGCATGGAGCATTCGATTTATGATTTGCCAGGATTATAGAAAGCCACAAACACTGGAAAAATTCTTTCTTTATTTCTTTAGATTTGAAAATTGTTTTTTTGAAAAAGAGGTCCATCAACCATAACTAATCACCTAGAAAACCTCAACTAAAAAGATGAACAAATTTGAAGAAATCAAAACTATCAAAAGTATTTTGTAGCTGATCTCATTTTGTACATAATCATGTGTTTCCCTCTCATTTGTAATAGCTTTATGGTCATAAAACAAATTATTTCCGATAAATAAAAAAAAATAATCGCACTTCGATTGGATGCGCCCACATACATTACACATGCTCGCATCATATAGAATTTTCATGATGCGATTACATTTTCTACTGGTCAGAGGAAATTTGTACAAAGCGTCGACAATTCTCCCGGCACAATCCGGTAATTTTACACAACAAATGGCCATTCCGTATAATGGATATATTCATTCGCTATTGTTTGTTTAAACTAAATTAACACGATCGGCAATTGGAAAATACAATCCGCTTTCACATTTCAGGTGGCACGCAGGATCTGCTCCCAGCTTTATTGCTTGTCCATGGTGATTCCTTTACATGGGGTGCCGGAAATCCTTTGGACGGAAGTGCTTTGGCTGCTCATGGTCGGCTCATTGTTGTTACCATCAATTTTCGTCTCGGCGTATTAGGCAAGTTCAAAAATATATAATTCATTTAAAAATTATTTGACTACTTGAATGGAAGCTTTTAAATTTAAATGATATTAGATAGGCTAAACCACTACGAGGTGGATAGAAAAACTTCTGAATTCATCATATTGATGAATAATGAAGTTTGTCCAGTATGTAAAATAGCTGTAAAAACGAGATTTAAAATCAATTTCAGTTCTCAATCATTTTTGAAAGGCTTTTGAGATCTGTATATACGATGGAGTATTGTACTTTTAATCATTTATAACAGAATCACAACATGTTCTAAAGTCATCCGGAGTTACTAATCTAGCTACATTATGACAATGTTGTTGGTGGAAAATCACATACATCAGACAAATTAAGACTTTATTTGGCTTTACAGATACTTTATTTTGAATAAAAATTGAATGTTTCGAGAGTCTATCTGGTCTGCTCATCAGGAACATTAGTTCAATTTTAATTTTTAGCAATACAATTTGACCAAAATGAACTCTCCTGATGAGAGCGGATAGACTCTCGAAACGTTGAATTTTTATTTAAAATAAAGGACCTGTAACACCATGAGGTCTTAATTTGTCTGAAGTATGTCATTTCCCATCAACATCATATCAACAACATCCATTTGAATCAAGTTCTCTAAATGCTGCATCATTTAGAGAAAAAAACAAGTTGATGTCGTGTTTACCGATTAATCGAAGGCTTTTGATAAAGTAAATCATGAAATATTACTGTCAATATCCACTGAAATAGAAGTTCCCTTTTGAATCGTGAAGCTACTCTCGTTATACCTTATCTCTAGGAACCATAGTGTACACTACAATGGATATGCATGGAAACATTACGCATCATGCTCAGGTGTCCCGCAGTGTTCGAATCTAGGACCACTATCATTTTTAGTATATATATTTTAAACAATGTGGCTGAGTGTATTGAATTAAAATGTCTGCTGTATGCAGATAACATGAAGATCTACGCATTGCTATCTGATGTAAGAGATTGTGTGTAGATACAAATTGATCTACTGAATTTCGTAAATTGGTCTTCTCAAAATCATTTAAGTATGAACATAGATAAATGTGAAGTAATTAGCTTTTGTCGAAAAACTAAATCCACCATATTTGATTACGAAATTAATGATATCAGCTTACAGAGTAGCCTTAGCGTTAGACCTGGGTATAATTTTTTAATTAGAAAAGATGTTGGAAAGCGATGCTATTTGTCTGAGTGACATAATTTGTAAAAATATAATGGTAAAGATGGTAAGAATGACATACTTCAAACCAAAAGAATTCATTTGTTGGATCCTTTATTTCAACTCATCGACATTTTGAGAACTTAAAGTTTTCCTCATCAGGATAAAAGTTATTGATTTGGTGTTTAGCCATGACTTTATGATTTTTTGGATTTCGTCTAAAATTATCATGATGTTCTTCAATTCTAGTAGAAAGTAATCTACCAGTTTGACCAACATTTGTCACAATTCAAAGATTGAATTTTATATACTACATCAGTAAGTTTCAAATTATCTAATAAGTCTTTGCCTAATTTCATGAATTTATCAATTGAATCAATTGTAAAATATGAAATTTTTAATTTCAAAAGATAACTTTCAATTCTAAGAAATAGATATTGTTGGTTTAAAAATTAAATTTCGAACTATATTCATATTAGTTTGGTTAGATAAAGAATTTGTAATTCTTTTAATTATATTATTAACATGTGATTGAATGGATTCTATTGGATAATTATTTAAATAAAGAGTTTTTTTGATAAATTCAATATTTGACTTGTGGAATGATTCATGTGATAATTTAAGAGCTGCATCTATAAGATTTTTGACTATAGAAATTTTGAGTTGTATTGGATGGTTAGAAAAAAAATTTAAATATCTACCAAAATAAGTATCTTTACGATACCAATCTGTAATGATATCACCTGAGTCAGTTTTTATAACTTCAACATTTAAA
The DNA here is from genome assembly GCA_932195095.1 of Andricus curvator. Classification (NCBI taxonomy): domain Eukaryota; kingdom Metazoa; phylum Arthropoda; class Insecta; order Hymenoptera; family Cynipidae; genus Andricus; species Andricus curvator. The sequence continues at coordinate 32,037 of CAKNYM010048165.1, read as the reverse complement.
AATGAATAGAATTATTACTTTCAATTTCATGTAGTTTATCTTTCGGTAAAATAATGAAAGTATCAGCAACATAACTAAAATATGTGTGTAAAGAAAAATCTGGTGGAAAAACTTTTTACAAGAAAGTACAAAATTTCTGCAACTGTAAATTTTTGTTCAAACATGTACTTGTTTGTAAAAAAATGTCCAGGATTTAACAGAAAAATATAGTTGAATACAAATAACTAATTTTTTCTTGTATTTTCTAGTAGAAAAGTAAAAAAATTAACAATAAAGTACAAGTTTCTACAATTCAAAAATTTGTATAACTTTATATTAATATTTTTTTTACTTTGTAGTAAAAATCTGCAAGGTATTACAGGATACTACAGGAAACTACTGGGAAACATTTAATTTGAAATTTTTTAATTAATCAAAACATTTTTTTTAATTGAATTATTTGAAACAGAAAGCCTTGAATCGTTAATATTTCAGTGTTAAATTAAAACATTGCACGTTACAATTATAATTGTTCTATCTAACAAATTTGTAATATGTAAGTGAAATTATTGAATTTTGATGCATAAATAGAAATTGAACAATTATCAATTTGGAAAAAAATTGAGTCAGTTTAAGAGACATTTACAAGTTTTGCGAAGATCCAAACTTAATTTAAAACTGGAGATTTCGAAAAATAAAAAAATAAATTTAGATTGTTGAAGATTTCGAAATAAAATTTTGAGGCTTCTCAAGGATCTTCAAAGGTTTTAAGGAAATAAACAAATTTCTTAAGTTTGCTGGGAAAATTTTAAATGATTTTTTATTTTGAAAAATTAATTTTAAGAGAGTATTTAAAAAGATTTTAAAAATATTTTCAAATAATAAATGACAATTGACAATTCAATATATTTTTAGAAGTTTTGAAAAGATTCTAAATTAATTCAAAACGTGAAAAGATTTCAAAGCAAGTTAAACGCAATGTAGATTTTTGAAGATGTGCACAAAATTGATTAGCTTTTCAATCATTTTGAAGGGTTTTCAATGAATAAAAAATTGTTATCAAAATTCCTAGAAAAACTAAAAAATAATAATATTTAATAAGATTTCCCAAATTTCCAAAAAAGAATCTGGATGATTATTTTTGCAGGATTTTAAAAAAATTGTAGGAAAAATTCGAGTTCCAAGATAAAAAAATTATTATTAGATTCTTGTAAAATTTGAAAATTATTTTTTTTAATGATTTTTTTCAACAAATTTTTAAGAGAATATTTACAAAGCTTTCAAAACAAATTTTAATGTATAAATTAATGTTTCTAGCTTGAAATTACTTAAAATGATATAATTTTCAAATTTTTTGATGCATTCTTCAATTCATAGCATTCAAAATGATAACGTGGATTTCTATTTTTTTAGATAATTTAACTGGACAATGTACAAAAGTTGAAATTTTTGCAGTTTAATTGCTTTTAATTCAAAAATTTACAATTAAAATATTTTAAAAGCTTTGATTTTATATGCGAAAATTATTGAGCGTTTGAATTAACATTTTTTTAATCTTTAATTTTAAAAGATTAAAATTCAAAAGTATTCCACTGTTCACATATTAATGTTTTTACTTTTTTACATATATGGTGTCCAATTAATTGCTATATATTTGCTGAAAAAAAATTCCAATGTAAAGTTTTTTGTTTTTTTAATAACGATTATTCCCTATTGTATTTAAATATTCTACGATTTCTTTGAAATTTAAACATAGAAGCCTTTTGTAATTATTTTTTTTATGAAAATTTGAATATTCCATTTTTAATTGCAAATTATTTTTTTTAGATGAAAATTCAACTATTTGGTTGAAACTTTTTTCTTTTTAGTAATTTTTTGTTTAACCAGAAATTCAACTATTTGGTGAAAATTTCTTTTTTTTTGTGTTGAAAATAGTTTTTTTAATGGAAATATAAATATTCCATTTTTGATTGCAACTTTTTTTTTTGAAAATTCAACTATTTGGTTAAAACTTCTTTTTTTTTTGAAAATAATTTTTTTAAATGAAATTTTAACTATTTCATTTTTGATAGGAAATTATCTTTTTAGTTGAAAAATCATGTTTTTTTTAGAAAATAAAACTTTTTTGGTAAAATATTCAACTAATTGGTTAACAGTTAGATTACTATATTAAAAATTAATAATTTGGTTCGATATTTATCATTTTAGTTTTAAAATTCATCTCTTTGGTTGAAAATTAAACTATTTTGTTGAAAAATCGTTTTTCTTTTTGTTAAAAATTAATTTTTTCAACTGAAAATTTAACTATTCCATTTTTGGTTAGAAATCTATCTTTTTCAATTGAAAATTCTATTTTATTGAAAATTCAACTATTTGGTTAAAACTTCTTTCATTTTAGTAAAAATTAATCTTTTAAACCAGAAATTGAACTATTTAGTTGAAATTTCTTTTTTTTTTGTTGAAAATAATTTTTTTCAATGAAAATTTAACTATTTCATTTTCGATAGAAAAATTATCTTTTTAGTTGAAAAATCAAGTTTTAAAAAAAAAAATTTTTTTTTTTTGAAAATAATACTTTTTTGGTAAAACATGCGACAGTTAGCAGTTAAACTACTGTATTAAAAATTAATAATTTGGTTCAATATTTATCATTTTAGTTTAAAAATTCATCTCTTTGGTTGAAAATTAAACTATTTTGTTGAAAATTCTTTTTGTCAAAAATTAATTTTTTCAACTGAAAATTTAACTGTTCCATTTTTGGTTAAAAATGTATCTTTATCAGTTGAAAATTCTTTTTCATTGAAAATTCAACTATTTCGTTAAAACTTCTTTTATTTTAGTAAAAATTAATCTTTTCAACGAGAAATTCAACTATTTAGTTAAAATTTTTGTTTTTTTTTTACTTGAAAATAATTTTTTAAAATGAAATTGTAACTATTTCATTTTTGATAGAAAAATTACCTTTTTAGTTGAAAAATCATGTTTTTTTCAGAAAATAATACTTTTTTGGTAAAACATTCAACTACTTGGTCAACAGTGAAATTAATTCTTGTAACTGAAAATTTAACTATTTCATTTTTGGTTGAAAATGTATCTTTTTCAGTTGAAAATTCTACTATTTTATTGAAAAGTATTTTTTTTTTTTTTTGAAAATTAATTTCTTTATCTTAAAATTTAACTATTCCTTTTGTATTTTAAATTTATCTTTCCAAGTTTAAAATGTATTCCGTTGATTAAAAATTCAACTATTTTATTAAAATTTTTTGTTTGCTTTTCTTAAATATGAATTTTTTTATTGAAAATGTAGCTATTCCATTTTTGGTTCATAATGTATCTTCTTCAGTTGAAAATTCTATCATTTGGTCGAAAATCCATGTGGTTTGTTAAAAATTCGTCTTTCCATCAGAAAATTGATTTTTTTGTTTAAAAATTTAAATATTTGGTTGAAAATTCTTTTTCGTTAAAAATGAATTTTTTTAACTAGAAATTCACAGTTTGGTTGAAATTTCATGTATTTTTATTTTTTTCCGAAAATTAATCTTTATGGTTGAAAATTCAACTATTTGGTTAGAAATTAATCTGCTTTGTTGAAAAATAAAAAAATTTGTTAAAAAGTATCCTTTTTGTTTGAAAAGTCACCTGTTTTTTTTCGAAATTCGTCTTTTTTGGATGACTTCAACTGCTTTTTATTTAAAATTAAAATCTGTTTTATTTAAAATATCAATTTTTACATTTTTCCTTGAGAATTCATTTCTTTTGGTTAAAAATGACTGTATGGTTGAAAATTGATATTTTTCAGTTGAAAATTCACCTTCTTTGTTTTTTCTTCTCTATTTTTGCTAGAAAATTGATAATTTTTAATTGCAAATTCAAATACTTCGTTAAAAATTCATCTATTTTGTTGAAAATACGTCTTTTTCAGTAGAAAATTAATCTTTTTGGTGGAAAATTCAACTTTATAGAAAATTTAAAAATTTGGTCTGAAATTAATTTTTTAATTCAAAATTTTGCTATTTAATTTTTGGGGAAGAATTTACCTATTTTAGTTGAATATTCAACTATATGGTTGGAAATTGATCTTTTTCAGTTGAAAATTCAATAAATTCGTGGAAAATTGATGTATTTAGCTATTCTATTTTTGCTGGAAAATTAAAAAATTTTGTTAAAAAGCAATTCTTTTTGATGGAAAATTGGCGTGAGTCTGGTTTAGGCGAAGTAATAATTTTTTTAGGAATATAAATTAGAATTCATATAAATTGACATGTATTAAAACATAACATCTTGCAAAGGAATGCGCGTTTCAAAAAAAAAAAAAAAAGGATTCTTCTTCGATCTCTCTAGTAGCTTAGTGGTAGAACACCTGACCGGCAATCAGTTGACCTGGTGTTCGAATCCCAGCGGAGCGAAAGGAGAAGATCTTTTTTCTGAATAAATTTAATTTTAAAAATAATAATTTTATGTAAGTTTAGGAGTTGTTTCCCCCTTTAATGTGGTTCAATTATGATTAATTCAACAAATATTTTAATATTTGTCTGAAAGTTTAGAATTTGAAATTACGATTTTAATTGGGCAATTTTCTGTATATTGCCGTTTCTAAACTAGCCACACAGGTGTTTCCGTTAAGTACTTGATTGTTGAAACAATAACAATAATAATGTAGTTGGAGTCAGTAAGGATCCTTGGGAGTTCCTTTTCGGTTTTCGTGAGTCCTTATACCCAGCGGCAGTTAAAGTTTACGATATCGTTTCTAAGTGAAGCTCAAGTAGAATTCAGTTCGATGTAGTTATCAGTTATGAGCTCTCTCAATACTCACTTCACAACTTCAGGTCTTTCCCTATTATTTCAAGTGGTTCATTTCCAGGGAGAATTTACCATTTTTTTATTTTTCTTCCTTGATCCTGAATCGGAGGAATCCAAATGTAAACAGGTAGGGCCTGAACCATTTCTGTTTGATTTTGACGCATGACGCAACCTGATGCAACCAATGCGTTGAGAGCGCGGCCCTCAGGCTGTTTGTCACGCTTGACTGAGCACATCCTCTCTTTCAGCCCCGCGGCTCCGCTCATCAGGAAACTGCGGAAGCTATCAGTTCTAGGAATATCGTAAAGCGGGAGGCCTTATATCGAGAGTCCAGTGTAGATTAAAGTAATTGAAAATATACAGAACTTTGCATAATTTTACATTACTGTATGTTGATTTAATAGAATTTTGAATTTTATTTTAAATAAATAGACCGAAATGCTCTGAAAACAGAAGAAATAAGCAAATTTTTTACGAAAATAGGGAAATGTATTTCAACCATAAGTTGAATTTTCAACCAAAAATTATAACTTTTGAACAAAATTGTCAAATTTTCAACAAAAAAATTTAATTTGCAAGATGAATTTTTCACTAAAACAGACAAATTTTCATCTAAATATTCAAAAACTAAAAAATATGCATTTTCTACCAAAAATGGAATAGTTAAATTTTCATTCAAAGAAATTATTTTTATTATAAAAATTGGAATTTCATCAAAATAGTTGAATTTTCAATGAATAATTCATTTGTAAACTTAAGCTCAATTTTATACCAATATAGTTCAATTTTAAACCAGAAAGAGGAATTTTCAACCATAAAGATAAATTTTCCATAAATTAATTTTTCACAAAAAAACATGCATTCTTGAAAAAATGGACAATTTTCAACCAAAGACAAATTTGAAAAAAAAATAAAAGAATTTTTAACCAAAGAGTTGAATTTTCAAAAAGAAAAGATAGATCTACAATAAAAAATGGAATAATTATATCTTTAGTTAAAAAAAATAATCTTTAACAAAAAAAAGGAATTTTCAACCAAAAATATGAATTTTTAAACAAGAAGATTACTTTTTTTTTTTTACAAAAAAGACAAATTTCTAACTAAATACATAAATTTGCAATTAAATAGTTGGATCTTTAACTTAGAAAGATAAAATAATCAAAAACTTCTGTCAAGAAGATTAATTTTCCACGAAAAAAGACAAATTTTCATCCAAATATTCAAATTTTCAACTAAAAAATATAAATTTTTACCAAAAATATAATAGTTAAATTTTCATGTAAACAAATTTATTTTCAATAGAAAAGACGGATTTTAATCAGAAAAATTCAATTTTTAACTAAAAATATGAATTTTCAACCAAGAAGATCAATTTTCTACCAAAAAGATAACTTTTTAAAAAAATAGTTGTATTTTAACAACAAAGAATTGAATTTTCTACCACAATACTTAAATTTTCAACTCAAAAAAAAAGAGTTTTTAACAAACAAAAAAATTAATTTTCAACAAGAAATATGAATTTTGAACCAAGAAGATTAATTTTCTTCCAGAAATAGGAATTTTCAACCGAATAGTTACATTTTCATCTGAAAAAGATCAGTTAAAAAAAAATTGGAATAGTAAGATTTTCAGTTAAAAAAATTATTTTTCAACCAAAGAAGACAAACTTTCAGCAAATTAGTTAAATTTTCAACCAAATAGTTGGAATTTTTCTAAAAAGGGTGAATTTACAATAAAAAATATAATACTTCAATTTTCAAGCAAGAAAATTGATTTTCTAAAAAGAAGACGTATGAATAAATACGTAAATAATTGTAAATACAATAGTTGAATATCTCACTTCGAAAGATAATTTTATAATCAAAAATGGAAGAGTTAAATTTTCTGTTAAAAAAAATTTATTTGCACCAAAAAAACGACTTTTTGAGAAAATAATTGATTTTTGTACCAAAATAGGTTAATTTTCAACCAAGTAGATGAATTTACAACCGAATAGATAAATTTTTAAGCAAAAAGATTAATTTTATGCCAGAAAAAAAAACGAAATTTCAACAAAATACATGAATTTTCAACTAAGGAGGACAAATTTTCACCAAAAATGAAAAAGGTAAATAGTCCGTTCAAAAAATTAATATTAAACCAAACAAATTTATTTTCAAAAAAAATTTTTTTTTTTTTAAATAGTTCAATTTTCAACCAAACCATTTTCAAATAAAATTAGGAATCTTCAAATAGAAAAACGAATTTTCAACGAAGGAAATGAATTTTCTTCCAAAATTGTTCGATTTTCAACCCAAAAAGACGAATTTTCAACAAGACAGTTGAATTTGTAAAAAAAATTGTTGAATTTCCTGCATAGTAGATCAATTCTTCTGCAAATAATTGAATTTTCAAAAACAAAAAAATGCAATTTTAACGAAGATTAAGTTCTATCAAAAAGAGGAATTTTCAACAAAATACATGAATTTTCAACTAAGGAGGTCAAATTTTCATTAAAAAGGAAATAATTCAATATTCAGTTTCAAAAATTAATAATATAACCAAACAAATTTATTTTGACCAGAAAAAAAGGATTTTTAACTAACAAAAAAATGAATTTTGAAGCAGAAATATGAATTTTCAAGCAAGAAGATTAATTTTCTTCCAGAAACACGAATTTTCAACCCAGTAGTTATATTTTCATCTCAAAAAAATCAGTTTAAAAAGAAATTGAATAGTAAAATTTTGAGTTAAAAAATTAAGTTTTAACCAAAGCACACAACATTTCAGAACATTAGTTAAATTTTCAACCAAATAGTTAAATTTTTCACTAAAAAGGTTGAACTAAAATTAAAAATAGAATACTCAAATTTTCAAGCAAGAAAATTTTCTACAAAAAAGATAAATTTCTAAATAAATACCTGAATAATTTCAAATTAAATAGTTGAATCTTTCACTTTGGAAGATAATTTTATAATCAAAAATGGAAGATTTAAATTTTCCGTTGAAAAAAATTAATTTGCACCAAAAAAAAAACTACTTTTTAAGAAACTAATTAATTTTTTCATCAAAATAATTTAATTTTCAACCAAATAGATGAATTTTCAACCGAATAGATGAATTTTTAAGCAAAAAGATTAATTGTATGCAAAAAAACCCAAATTTCAACAAAATACATGAATTTTCAACTAAGGAGGGCAAATTTGCACCAAAAATGAAATAATTAAATAGTCAGTTTAAAAAATTAATATTTAACCAAACAAATTTATTTAAAAAAAAAAATTTTGTTGAACAAAATAGTTCAATTTACAACCAAACCATTTTCAACCAAAATTAAGAATCTTCAACTAGAAAAACAAATTTTCAACCAAAGCAATGAATTTTCTTCAAAAATTGTTCGATTTTCAACCCAAAAAGATGAATTTTCAACAAAAAAGTTGAATTTATAATTTATTTTTTAAATTTCCTGCATAATAGATCAATTTTTCTCCAAATAATTGAATTTTCTACATAAAACATGAATTTTCAACTAAGGAGGTTAAATTTTCATTAAAAATGAAATAGTTGAATAGTCAGTTTAAAAAATTAATATTTAACCAAACAAATTTATTTTCGACCCAATAAAAGGATTTTTAACAAAAAGAAAAATGAATTTTCAACAAGAAATATGAATTTTCAACCAAGAAGATTAATTTTCTTCCAGAAACACGAATTTTCAACACAATAATTATATTTTTATCTCAAAAAGATCAGTTTTAAAAAAAATTTGAATAGTAAAATTTTCCGTTAAAAAAATTAATTTTTTACCAAAGCGCACAAACTTTTACAGAATTAGTTAAATTTTCAACCGAACAGTTGGATTTTTTAATAAAAACGATGAACTTACAATAAAAAATAGAATACCTAAATTTTCAAGCAAGAAAATTGATTGTCTCCAAAAAAGACGAATTTATGACCAAATACCTAAATAATTTTAAATCAAATACTTGAATCTTTCATTTAGAAAGATAATTTTATTATCAAAAATGGAAGAGTTAAATTTTATGTTAAAAGAAAAATTAATTTGCACCAAAAAACGACTTTTTAAGAAAATAATAAATTTTTTTACCAAAATAGTTTAATTTTCAACTTAATTTTCAAGAAGGTAAATTTTATTTAAAAAAAAAAAAACAGAAATTTCAACAAAATACATGAATTTTCAACTAAGGCGGACAAATTTTCACCAAAAATGAAATAGTTAAATAGTCAGTTAAAAAAATTAATATTTAAACAAACAAATTTATTTTCAAAAAAAAATTTTTTTTTTTTTTTAAATGGTTCAATTTTTAACCAAACCATTTTCAACTAAAATTGAGAATCTTCAACTAGAAAAACGAATTTTCAACCAAAGAAATGAATTTTCTTCCAAAATTGTTTGATTTTAAACCCAAAAAGACGAATTTTCAACAAGACAGTTGAATTTGTGAAAAAAATTGTTGATTTTCCTGCATAGTAGATCAATTTTTCTCCGAATAATTGAATTTTCAACAAAAAACATTAATTTTTAACGAAGATTGAGTTTCTATCAAAAAAGAGAAATTTTCAACAAAAAACATGAATTTTCCACTGAGGAGGTCAAATTTTCATTAAAAATGAAATAGTTAAATAGTTCGTTTCAAAAATTAATAATATAACCAAACAAATTTATTTTCAACCAAAAAAAAAGGATTTTTATCAAACCAAAAAATGAATTTTCAACCAAGAAATTAATTTTCTTCCAGAAACACGAATTTTCAACCCAATAGTTATATTTTTATCTCAAAAAGATCAGTTTTCAAAAAAATTTGAAAAGTAAAATTTTCCGTTAAAAAAATTAATTTTTATTAAAGCACACAAACTTTCACAGTAATAGTTAAATTTTCAACCAAATAATTGAATTTTTCACTAAAAAGGATGAACCCACAATAAAAAATAGAATACCTAAATTTTCAAGCAATAAAATTGATTTTCTACAAAAAACATTAATTTCTAACCAAATACCTATATAATTTCAAATTAAATAGTTGAATCTTTCACTTAGAAAGATAATTTTATAATCAAAAATAAAAGAATTAAATTTTATGTTAAAAAAAATTAATTTCCACCAAAAAAAAACTAATTTTCAAAAAAATAATTAATTTTTTCAACAAAATAGTTCAATTTCCAACCAAATAGATGAATTTTCAAACGAATAGATGCATTTTCAACCGAATAGATGAAATTTCAAGCAAAAAGATTAATTTAATGCAAAAAAAAAAAAA
>CAKNYM010048165.1:3001-15458 GCA_932195095.1 Andricus curvator | reverse complement strand
GTAATCCGAAGTAATCTAAGTAAATCATAGTAATCCGGGGTAATCCGGTGATCCGGCGTTATCCGAGTAATCCGGCGTTATTCGGAGTATTCCGAAGTAATCCGAAGTAATCCGAAGTAATCTAAGTAAATAAGAGTAATTCGAGTAATCCGGCGTAAATTGAAGTAATCCGCAGTCATCTGAAGTAATCTAAGTAAATCCGAGTGATCCGAGTAATCTGAGTAATCCGGCGTTATTCGGGGTGATCCGAAGTAATCCGCAGTAATCCGAAGTAGTATAAGTAAATCAGAGTAATCCGGGATAATCCGGAGTAGTAGTAGTAGTAGTAGTATACCATTAAGCCATTTTCCTTTCAGGGTAGGCGTGACACTACCCGATTCGGGTAGTGTTTCTTGGTGGATAGTTTCTTGTAGTTATAAATAACTACAAGTGTGGGCTCACCACACGCACGATGTGCCAACAACAGCACTCAGTTTTCTCGAATGGTCGCCCATCCAAGTACTAACCGCGCCCAACGCTGCTTAACTTCAGTGATCTGACGAGAACTGGTTTTTTCAGCGTGGTATGGCTGTTGGCTGTTGGAGTAATCCGAAGTAATCCGAAGTAATGTAAGCAAATCAGAGTAATCCGAGTAATCCGGGGTAATCCGGCATAATTCGCAGTAATCCGCCGTAATCCGGTGTGATACGGAGTAATCTAAGTAAATAAGAGTAATTCGAGTAATCTGGGGTAATCCGGCGTAATCCGAAGTAATCCGCCGTCATCCGAAGTAATCTAAGTAAATCAGAGTGATCCGAGTAATCCAAGTAATCCGGCGTTATCCGGTGTGATCCGCAGTAATCCGAAGTAATTTAAGTAAATCAGAGTAATCCGAGAATCTGGGGTAATCGGGAATAATCCGCAGTAATCCGCCGTAATGCGGTGTAATACGGAGTAATCTAAGTAAATCAGAGGAATTCGAGTAATCCGGCGTAATCCGGCGTAATCCGAAGTAATCCGCTGTCATCCGCAGTAATCTAAGTAAATCAGAGTGATCCAAGTAATCCGAGTAATCCGGCGTTATCCGGGGTGATCCGCAGTAATCCGCCGTAATCCGGTGTAATACGGAGTAATCTAAGTAAATCAGAGGAATTCGAGTAATCCGGGGTAATCCGGCGTAATCCGAAGTAATTTAAGTAAATCAGATTGATCCAAGTAATCCGAGTAATCCGGCGTTATCCGGGGTGATCCGAAGTAATCCACAGTAATCCAAAGTAATCTAAGTAAATCAGAGTATACCATTAAGCCATTTCCCTTTCGGGGTAGGCGTGACACTACCCGATTCGGGTAGTGTTTCTAGGTTGATAACTTGTAGTAAATAACTACAAGTGTGGGCTCACCACACCCACGATGTGCCAACAGCACTCATTTTTCTCGAATGGTCACCCATCCAAGTGCTAACCGCGCCCAACGCCGCTTAACTTCAGTGATCTGACGAGAACTGGTTTTTTCAGCGTGGTATGGCTGGTAATCCGGAATAATCCGCAGCAATCCGCCGTAATCCGGTGTAAAACGGAGTAATCCAGGGTAATCCGAGTAATCCAAGGTACTCCAGGTTCATCCGGGGTAATCCGAGGTAACTCGAAGTAATCTAGGTAAATCAGAGTAATTCGAGTTATTTATTATTAAGCCATTTCCCTTTCAGGGTAGGCGTGACACTACCGGATTCGGGTAGTGTTTCTAGGTGGATAGTTTCTTGTAGTAAATAACTACAAGTGTGGGCTCACCACACCCGAGTAATCCGGGGTAATCCGGCGTAATCCGGCGTAATCCCAAGTCACCCGAAGTAATCTAAGTAAGTCAGAGTGATCCGAGTAATCCGAGTAATCCGGCGTTGTCCGGGGTGATACGAAGTAATCCACAGTAATCCAAAGTAATCTAAGTAAATCAGAGTAATCCAGGATAATCCGGGGTTATCCGAAGTAATGCAAGTAAATCAGAGTATTCCGGGGTAATCTGGAATAATCCGCCGTAATCCGTCGTTATCCGCTGTACCACGGAGTAATCCAGGGTAATCCGAGTAATCCAAGGTACTCCAGGTTCATCCGGGGTAATCTAAGTAAATCAGAGTAATTCAAGTAATCCGGGGTAATCCGGCGTAATCCGAAGTAATCCGAACTCATCCGAAGTAATCTAAGTAAATCAGAGTGATCCGAGTAATCCGGCGTTATCCAGGGTGATCCGAAGTAATCCGCAGTAATCCAAAGTAATCTAAGTAGATCAGAGTAATCCAGGATAATCCGGAGTAATCCGAAGTAATGAAAGTAAATCAGAGTAATCCGGGGTAATCCGGAATAATCCGCAGTAATCCGTTGTAATCCGGTGTACTACGGAGTAATCCAGAGTAATGCGAGTAATCCAAGGTACTCCAGGTTCATCCGGGGTAATCCGAGGTAATCCGAAGTAGTACTAGTAGTATACCATTAAGCCATTTCCCTTTCAGGGTAGGCGTGACACTACCCGATTCGGATAGTGTTTCTAGGTGGATAGTTTCTTGTAGTAAATAACTACAAATGTGGGCTCACCACACCCACGATGTGCCAACAGCATGCAGTATTCTCGAATGGTCACCCATCCAAGTACTAACCGCGCCCAACGCTGCTTAACTTCAGTGATCCGACGAGAACTGGTTTTTTCAGCGTGGTATGGCTGTTGTCAATCTAAGTAAATCAGAGTAATCCAGAGTAATCCGAAGTAATCCGAAGTAATGTAAGTAAATCAGAGTAATCGGAGTAATCCGGCGTAATCCTGCATAATCCGCCGTAATCCGCCGTAATCCGGTGTAATTCGGAGTAATACAGGGTAATCCGAGTAATCCAAGTTACTCCAGGTTCATCCGGAGTAATCCGAGGTAATCCACCTCCGCTGGACCGCGATTTTAGGAGTTGTTTCCCCCTCGGAATTGTTGAGTTTCAACTCGATTCGGCTAATATTGACGATTCCTAATAACATTTACGAAAACGTCTTTTTTTCTTATGGGAAATACGTGTAAAATTGTACGGGGCTTGCGCCACCTCTAAATATAATTTTTTTCTCAAAAAAAAAAATTGTTTTATTTTTCTGCGGATTCGAACAAATTTCTAGACGATATGCATGAAAATTCCAGAGAGAGAAAATTGGACCACCCTAATGGACACTCGTTAAAAATCCCATCACATGATTCTGGAAAGCCATTTCTTTTACCTTTGTGAAAGAGGGTTTTCCTGACCCGAGCTCTTCGCTGTTTCAAGAGGCTACAGTTGGGCAATTTTAAACACCGGCTAATCGTCCGGTGAATATTTTAAGAGTTAATCTTCCCCATGAATTTGCTGGAAAGGGTCTTGTTTGGTTAATTTACTTTGAAGAGGTTCAACGTCAAACCACAAGAACCACGGTCCACTACATACAGCATTCCTTATACCTGAATTTTTGAGTATACTGTGAAAAACGTTGTATAAGCGCTCAGGAAAAAGAGGAGCAAAAAAAATGACAGAAAAAACTTATTTTCAAACTAGGGACTTTAAATAAATAGAAAATCAAATTAAATTTAAATTTTCTGATGATACTTTAAATAGAATTAGCACGGTTGCCACAAAATCCAAGAATTAACATTTCCTAACTTTCCCTGACTTTCCAAAACCAAATATTTTTTTGTGGGTTCCCAAAAAGAGGCAGGGTTGTTAAAAGCCCCAAAAATAAAAACTAAATACTGACAAAACACATTTTTTTCCTCATTATCTAGTCACTTCGTTCGGACCCTAATCGGGAGCTGGCTAGTTCTTTAAGGCCAAAAAAATTTCTAAGAGGCTCATTCAACAATTTTTTTGTACATTTGCAAAAAGAGGGATGATGCTTAAAAGTATCGAAAATGGAAAAGGAATTCTAAAACAATGAATTATTTTTCTTATCATCTAGTCAGTCTGTACGGGTCCTAATCAAGTACTGGCTAGCATATCAGGACAATAAAAAAAAAAAAGAAATTTTTTCATCATCTAGACAGTCTGAAATAATTTTAGCGTCAACCATCTAAAATAGATTTTCACCAGATTGACTGACTAGCGTCTATCCTGGCCCCGGATAGTTCCCCGATAGTTTTCTACACGGGTTCCGATTCTTAAAAACGGATTATGTTTTCTGATTTTAAGATATTTCTGAATATTTCAAAGGATTTTACAGAATCTTGAGCGACTTGCAAATTTTAAAGAATTTCAAGAAATCCGTAAGGATTTGGAAGGATTTCCAACGATTTTAAAAGATTTGATGTTATTTGAGAGATTTTACTGGGTTTCAAAAGATTTCATAGGACTTCCATTTTTTTTAAGAATGATTACATAGGATTTCAAAAGGTTTTAATGGATTTCAAGAATGTCCGATGGATTTCCATGGATTCTAAAAGATTTGAGAAAATATTGAAAGATTTCAAGGAATTTTAAGAGAATTTAAAGGATTTCAACAGTTTTCAAGTGATTTTCAAAAGACTTCCAAGAATTTTGCAAAATTTCAAGGAATTTTAGGAAATCCTAGATATCAATATTGCAAAGTATTTTACGGGATATTAAGCAAATTTTTGAAATTTTGAAGGATTTCAAGAAATCCATTAGGATTTGAAAGGATTTCCCAAGATTTTAAAAGATTTTATGGTATTCGAAAAATTTTAATGGATTTTAAGAGATTTTTAATGACATCCATTTTTTAAGAATGATTTTCAAGGATTTCGAAAACTTTAAGAGAATTTTAGAGAATTTTACGAAATTTTCAAGGATTTCAAGAGATTTCAGTGATTACATTGGTTTGTGAAAATATTTCAAAGAATTTCAAAGATTTTTACAAAATTTGTATGGATATAAAGAAAGTCTGCTGGATTTCCATGGATTTTAAAAGATTTGAAAATTTTTTGGAAGATTTTAATGAATTTTTAAAGAAATTAAAGGATTTCAAAAGTTTTCAAGGGATTTTCATAGGACTTCCAAGAATTTTGCAACATTTCAAGGAATTTTAGGAAATCCTAGATTTCAATATTGCAAAGTATTTTACGGGATATTAAGCAAATTTTTGAAATTTTGAAGGATTTCAAGAAATCCATTAACATTTGAAAGGATTTCCAAAGATTTTAAAACATTTCACAGTGTTCGAGAAATTGTGATGGATTTCAAGAGATTTTTAAGGATTTCCATTTTTTAAGAATGATTTTAAAGGATTTCGAAAACTTTTAGAGAATTTTAGAGAATTTTACGAAATTTGCAAGGATTGCAAGGATTTCAAGAGATTTCAGTGATTACATTGGTTTGCGATAATATTTCAAAGAATTTCAAAGATTTTTACAAAATTTTTATGGATATAAAGAAAGTCCGATGGATTTCCATGGATTTTAAAAAATTTGAGAAAATATTGAAAGATTTCAAGGAATTTCAAGAGATTTCACAGGATTTCAAGAGTTTCAATGAGCTTTTTAAAGATTTCAAATTCGAGACATTTTAATGGATTTCAAGAGATTTTTAAGGACTTCAATTTTTTTAAGAATGATTAGGATTTCGAAAACTTTTTAAGAATCTTAGAGAATTTCACGAAATTTCAAGGGATTTTAGGAGATTTTAAGGGATTTTAGTAATTACACGGATTTCTAAAAATATTTCAAAGATTTTAGGGATTTTTACGAGATTTTAATGGATTTCGAGAAAGTCTGCTGGATTTCCATGGATTTTAAAAGATTTAAAAAAATTTAGAAATTCTAAAGGATTTCCATGGATTTTAAAGATTCAATTTTTTTTTCAAAGATTTCAAGGAATTTTTAGAGATTTTGAAGGATTTTAACTGTTATCAAAGGATTTCTAAATATTTCAAATAATTTTGAAGGATTTTCAAGGGTCTTGAGAAATTTTGAAGGACTTCAAAAATTTCGAAGATTTCAAAGGTTTTTACGGTATTCCAGGAATGGATTTTAAAAACTTGTTGAGAATTTCAAAGGATTTCCCAAGACTTTAAGGAATTTTAAGAGAATCTGGAAGATTTAAATGATTTTGTGAAATTTCCAAATATTTCAAAGGATTTCACGAAATTAAAAGATGGTTCAATTAATTTAAACAATTCTTAATAATTTCAAAGGAGGTTGTAAGATTTTTAAATTTTTCAAAGGATTTCACGGTATTCGAGAAATTTTAAGAGAAAATGGGTTTCAAGCGATTTTAAATACCTTTCAGTTTTTTTGTCATGATTTTCAAGGATTTAAAAGTGGATTTAGTGAATTTCAGCAAATTCGTTTTCAAGCGATTTCGTGAGATTTTAAAATATTTCAAAAAAATTTATGAAATTTGAAAACATTTTAATGAATTTTTAGAAATTCTTAACAATTTAAAAGGAATTTTCAAAATTTCCAAAGATTTCAGAGGATTTTGAGGGAATTTCACAAGATTTTAATGAATTTCAAAAAAATTCGAAGGACTGCCCAGAATTTTGAAGATTTAAAAAAAATTCAATAGATTTAAAAATATTTCAGTGATTTTCACCGGAATTTTTAAGAACTTTAAAGGATTTTAAGAAATTTTTTGAAGAATTAAAATATGTTTTTGAAGGCTTTAACAGGATTTCTAAAGATACTGAAAAATTTCTCAGGATTTCAAAGGTTTGCCTGTTGAAGAATTTCGAAAAATTTTCAGGCTTTTCGAGAGATTCTGAATAATTTTCTCATATTATAAGGATTTTTAGATTCTACAAGACTTTAAGAAATTTTGAATGATTCAGAGGGATTTCTAGGGATTTGGACAGATTTCAATGAGAATTTTTAAGAAGTTAACGAAAATCGAATCAACAAGTTGGGAATCGATTTTTAAATTTTTGTGAATTCAAGAAATTTTGAATAAATTTATCAGAATTCTAGAGAACCTAACACAATCTCAGCAAATTTCAGAGAATTATAGTGATTTTAACAAAATTTTAGAAAATTCAATACAAATGTGGTGACTAACCGAATTCTTCTAAATTCACCAAATTTCTCCTAAATTTCTATAAATAATTAAAAAAAAATGTTATTTAACTTAAGAAAATTTTGTCAAATGTAAGAGAATCCTTGTGATTTTAACCGAATTCTAGTAAATTCATCAAAATTATAGTTAATTTCATAGAATTCTAGTAAATATGAAAATTTAAATAATTTTTATTTCAAAAATTGAAATACCCTGCTTTTCGAATTTTTTTTTAATTTCCTTATTTCCCTGACCTTCCCCAACTGCTCTTAACCACCAAGTGTGGACGTGCGGTCTCACAGACCGCACGGTCAAATTCCCTCATTTTCGCTGACTTTCTAGAATTCCCTGACCTGTAGTAATCCTGATTGGTACTCGAAATTAATAATTAAAGCCAAGTCTTCCTGTCTATTTGTTAGATTAAAATTCCACTGAGTACGTGTTGAATTTGGGAAATTATTGCAAGAGGATTTCAGAGGTATTATTCCGACTCTAAACACAATTGGACTGTAATTACACTAAAATTGGTACAATGCTTGAAACTCAAAAGCAGATATAACTCAACAATTCGTATTCATTGTTGTAATGTTAAACTAATTTCACGTGCATTCAATTTCATGTCCAGTCTACTTTGGACACTTTGCGCTTGCAAGGTATTTCATATTTCCGCCCGCAGCGAACCGCAGGAATAATTTTTTTATCGCACTAACTTTTTTATTTCCTAATCCTGCTTTGTATACTTTTACGTTCGATCTTCATGAAATTCCAGAAACTTGTGATACTGGCTCGTCGCCTATCCGTTTAATTAAAAAGTTTTCATCACTTTCAAGATACTTTTTATCCTCTTTCTATACTATGAAGATATCAGGCTTTCACGTTTCGATGTTGAATGAGCTATTCTAGAAAGTAATTTTTTTTCTACCTCTTAATTATATTTGACCCCATTTCCAGTATTTTAGAGAAACCAACCGTTTATTGTTGGCAATACCACTTCTTGGCTCAATCTACATCTCAATTCAATTTAACCCATTTCCAGTATTTGAAAAAACCACCTGTTCATAGTTGGCCATACCGCCTCTCGGTAAAATCGACCTTTAAATTTTATTTAACCCATTTCCAGCATTCAAAAAACCACCTGCTTATGGTTGGTCATACCCTAATTCGGAAAAATCAACTTCTCAATTATATTTGACCGCAAAACAGTAACGTCTACTTCTCAATTGTACTTAAACCCATTTCCAGTATTTTCAAAAATCCACCAGTTCATAGTTCGCCATACCCTAACTCGGTGAAATCTACCTCTAAGATTTGACCCCATTTCCAGCAGTTAAAAAAAAACACTCTTTATAGTTGACCATACCCTAGCTCGGCAAAATCTATCTCTCAAATATATCTGACCCCATTTCCAGTATTTAAAAAATCAATTGGTTTATATTTTACCATACCCCAACTCGGTACAATCTACCTCTCAATCAGATTTGACCGCATTTCCAGCATTCAAAGAATCCACCTGCTTATAGTTGACTATACCCTGATTCGGAAAAATCAAATTCTTAATTATATTTGACCACAAAACAGAAATGTCTACTTCTCAATTTTACTTAAACCCATTTCCAGTATTTTCAAAAATCCACCAGTTTATAGTTGATCATACCCCAACTCGGTGAAATCTACCTCTCAGTTAGATTTGACCCCATTTCCAGCAGTTAAAAAAAAAAACGTCTTCATAGTTGACCATACACCAATTTGGAAAAATCTATCTCTCAGAAATATCTGACCCCATTTTCAGCATTTAAAAAAACCACTTCTTTATAGCTGACAATGTACAAACTCGGCAAAATCTATCTCTCAATCATATTTGAACCCCCTTTTCAGCATTGAGAAAAGCACTTATTCAAAGTTGGCCCTATCTCAACTCAGCAAAATTAACTTCTCAATTTTATTGGATCCCAAAACGGTAATATCTACCTTTCAATTCTACTTGAACCCATTTACAGTATTTTCAGAAATCCACCAGTTTATAGTTGACCATACCCTAACTCTGTGAAATCTATCTAGCAGTTAGATTTGACCCCATTTCCAGCAGTTAAAAAAAAACTTTTTATAGTTGACCATATCCCAACTCAGCAAAATCTATCCCTCAAATATAGCTGACCCCATTTCCAGTATTTGAAAAATCAATTGGTTTATATTTGACCATACCTCAACTCGGTACTATCTACCTCTCAATCAGATTTGACGGAATTTCCAGCATTCAAAAAAGCCACCTGCTTTTAGTTGACCATACCCTAATTCGGCAAAATCAACTTCTCAATTATATTTGATCCGAAAACAGTAATATCTACTTCTCAATTTTACTTAAACCCATTTCCAGTATTTTCAAAAATCTACCAGTTTATAGTTGACCATACCCCAACTCGGCAAAATCTGTCTCTCAAATATATCTGACCCAATTTCCAGGGTTTAAAAAAACCACTTGCTTATAGCTGACTATGTACAAACTCGGCAAAATCTATCTCTCAATCATATTTGAACCCCCTTTTCAGCATTAAAAAAAACCCTTATTCAAAGTTGGCCATATCTCAACTCAGCAAAATTAACTTCTCAATTTTATTGGATCCCAAAACGATAATGTCTACCTCTCAATTTTACTTAAACCCATTTCCAGGATTTTCAAAAATCCACCAGTTCATAGTTGATCATACCCTAATTTGGTGAAATCTACCTCTCAGTTAGATCTGACCCCATTTCCAGCAGATTTTACTTGAATCCATTTCCCGTATTTAAAAAATCGTTCGTTTATAGTTGGCTATACCCTAACTTGTTAAAACCTATCTCTCAATTATATTTTACCCCATTTCCAGCTTTGAAAAGATACTGGTCTATAGTTCTCCATACCCCGATTCGGGGAAATCTACCTCTTCATTAGATTTGATTCCATTTCCAGTGTTTTAGAGAAAAATAAAATTGATTTGTAAATTAATTTATTTATTATCAATTCAATTCAACCCATTTTCAGTATTTAAAAAACCGTCTGGTCATAGTTGGTTATACTCCAATTCGGCAAAATCGACTTTTCAATCATATTTGATCACAAATCGGTAACGTTCACTTCTCAATTTTACTCGAACCCATTTCCAGTATTTAAAAAAAATCATTCGTTCATAGTTGACCATACCAAATTGGCAAAAGCTAATTCTCAATTATATTTGACCCCATTTCCAGCATTTGAGAAACCACTTGTTTATAGTTGACCATATCCAAACTCGGCAAAATCTACCTCTCAACTAAATTTGATCCCATTTACAGTATTTAAAAAAATGACCCGTTTATGGTTAGATATACCCCAGACCATTCAGTGCAAAATTCAAGAAACAAAATGTTTGAAATAGAAAATTCCCGAAGTGATACATTTTCCGACAATTTTAAATTACAGAATTATGAAATTTTTTAATCTAACCAATTAAAAATGGTTAAGTGATGAAATCATAAATAATAAATAAATTTAAATACCTAATTTGATAAAAATCTTTTCTGATTTTATTCTCATTTATTATATTATTATTTATTTATTAATAAAACCATTTTTTGATTGTTTAGATTCGGGAATTTGGTTAAATATTGAAAATTATTGAATTTTTATTGAGCTGGAAGGGAGGAAATTTTGACTTTTAATTTTTTTGGAATTGATAGAGGGCATTTTTCGGTTTTTAGCATTACAATTTGACGATTATTTTCATTTTGATGCAATGACTAATTTTTCAACCCTTAGAATGAAACTTATTCAAACATAAAATTGATTTTTAAACTTGAATTTATTTATTTCAATGACCCGTGAGAAATTTTTGAACCGGGCAAAAACCCGGAATTTCTTTCTAGCATTTCAATGACTACTTTAAAATTCCATAAATTAAATTTTTTGGAGAAATATAGATATATTAGCAAAAATAATGCATAAAGTAGTCACTCTTGGTTCGCTCCGTGATGACACGACAACCGATCAGTGTGCTTAGATGTTAATTATGCTGCTGATTTTAACTCGCATTCTAGACACTTGCTTCAAACATTTACAAATATCACATTTTTAAAGAAAGCAATCAATCTTTATATTTTTTGTAAATATTCTAATAAAGCTGTTTCACGTACTTTTTATCCAGGGTGAAAAACAAAGCCCCGAGCGTTATTCAATATTGCTTCAGAAGTGAAGGCTGTATTCATTTTTCTTCTTTTTCTTCTGGCTACGTATTTATGCGCGCGGTACTAGAAGCCACCCTCCAGTGTTCGTACCCGATAAAGCATCCATTTCTTATCACTCTTTTCTCTCTTTTCTCTTTTTTCGCTCTTTTCTATTTTGTCACTCACAAAGCACATAGAACCTTTGAATCCATAAGACTGGGGAAAAATCACGAATCAACCGTCACAGAGATAGTTAATAATAAAAAAACGTTGTGTATTCTCTTCCGGCATACTTTTCTCTTCAGGCATACTTTTCTCTAGCGGTACAGTTTTCCCTTTCGGCATACTTTTCTCTTCTAGCATTGTTTTCTCTTCCGGCATACTTTTCTCTACCAGAATATTTTTCTCTTCTGGAATACCTTTCTCTTTTGGCATACTTTTCTCTTCCGGTATACTTTTCTTTTCCGGCATACATTTCTCTTCAGGCACCACTTCTCCCTACTGGCATGCTTATCCCTTTCGGCATACTTTACTCTACTGGAATCTTTTTCTCTTCTGGGAAACTTTTCTGTTTGGGCATACTTATCTCTTCGGTATAATTTTCTCTTCCGGAATACTTTTCTCTTCCGGCATACTTTTCTCTACCGGAATATTTTTCTTTTCTGGGATATCTTTCTCTTCCGGAAAACATTTCTCTTCCGGCATACTTTTCTCTTCCGGTATACTTTTCTCTTCGAGCATTGTTTTCTCTTCCAGCATACTTGTCTCCACTGGAATATTCTTCTCTTCAGGGATACCTCTCTCTTTGGGCATACTTTTCTCTTCAAGTATTGTTTTCTCTTCCGGCATACTTTTCTCTTACGGCAACTTTTATCTACCGGAATATTTTTCTCTTCTGGGATATCTTTCTCTTCCGGCATACATTTCTCTTCCGATAACTTTTCTCTTCCGACATTCTTTTCTCTGCCGGAATACTTCTCTCTTCCAGCATACTTTTCTCTACCGGAATATTCTTTTCTTCTGGAATATCTTTCTCTTCCGGTATACATTTCTCTTCTGGCATACTTTTCTCTTCCGGCATACTTTTCTCTTTCGGTAACTGTTATCTTCTGACATACTTTTCTCTCCCGGAATATTCTTCTTTTCTGGGATATCTTTCTCTTCCAAAATACATTTCTCTTTCGGCATACTTTTCTCTTCTGGTATACTCTTCTCTTCGAGCATTGTTTTCTCTTCCAGCATAGTTGTCTCTACTGTAATATTTTTCTCTTCTGGGATACCTTTCTCTTTGGGCATACTTTTCT
>CAKNYM010048164.1:111882-134529 GCA_932195095.1 Andricus curvator | reverse complement strand
CCGACGGATAGTATCGGACCACTAGGCAGGTGACCTATCAAAAAATTAGCTTTGGCTTTGGAAAGCAATAGCGCCATCCAGAATATAGATAAAATTATTTTTTCAAACTATTGGAAGGTTTATGATCAATGTTTTTATCTATATTCTGGACAGCGATATCAACTCTTAAACTCAAAGTTAATTTTTAGCAGGTCACTCAGCTAATTATCCGATACTATCCGTTGGAATTGTATACCTCGAATTGTTTTCGCAATTTATTTAAGTACCAAAATAAAGTCTAAGATATCCAGAAAATGTTTAGGCTACAATACCGACGGATAGTATCGGACCACTAGGCAGGTGACCTATTAAAAAATTAACTTTGGCTTTGGAAAGCAATAGCGCCATCCAAAATATAGAAAAAATTATTTTTCCAAACTAGAAAGGTTTTTGATCAATGTTTTGATCTATATTCTGGACTGTGCTATTATCTCTCAAACTCAAAGTTAATTTTTAATAGGTCACCCGGCTAGTTGTCCGATACAATACCGACGGATAGTATCGGACCACTGAGCAGGTGACCTATTAAAAAATTAGCTTTGGCTTCCGCAAGCAATAGCTTCAACCATATCGTTAAAAATTCAAACATTTTGTTTAAAATTCGTCTATTTGAGTTGGACGGCCCCTTATGTACTCAATAAAATGGTGTAACTCGATTTCAGTTAAAGTATCTTGTTTTATTATTTATTGGACGTCTATCATGAATAACTTTAGGTATAATAGGATAATGTTTTGGAAAGTGAAGATGGTGTGGATTGTATGCTTTTGGTGGACTGAGTGGAATGTTTGCAAGGATCCAGTATTTATATGCAGGATGAGACAATTTTACAAAAACATCAAGTTCACCTGGGAGCGAACCCGTCCCACTTCCCCAAGTGAGAATACCAGCAAGCTGACCCTCGAAGACCAAGGCACCACCAGAATCACCCTCACCAGAGCACTTTTCTTTTAATTTATCATAAGTACAAATATTTTTAGCTGTAATTTCCACGTGCTTTTGGCAAACATTTCGACAATGCTCGTTGTTCATTATCGGCACTGAAGCGGATCGCAATTGCTGTGGGAATTCAAATTTATTTCTGTAATCGGAGAAAAAAAAAACATTTTTAGTAGAATCAGAATTCACCTACTCGCCTCAATTAATTTATTTTTACTGTGATAGTGTAAATTTGCACATTATATGACTGATTTTTACAACTGCCTTAAAAAGTCTTTTTACGGCAGTTCTGATGCGCACTTCGAACTGCGCATCAAAACTGCCGTAAAAAGTCTTTTTAAGGCAGTTTTCCTGAAAATTCGTCAGACAATCTTGGATAGTTTTCTTGTTAATGTTATAGCAACATTGCAACATTTTATACTTACGGTGGAACATGGGCGCGACCCCAGCCGCTGAGAGTAAATAAACTATTATCTTCTACAGGTCCAGTATAAACGGTTATTTTTCGATTTTTTGAATGGTTAAAGTCAATAGGCGGATAAATGATGGCCAAGGCCAAGTCGTTCGGAAATTTTTCCGGATGATATTCTGGGTGTATTATTTTCTTTTTAATCACATGACGTATGCCACGGTTGACGTATATTGTGCCAGACACAATGACATAATGACTCGGCTTTTTAATGCAGTGAGCAGCAGTTATGACAACTGTAGCTGATAATATGCTGCCTGAGCAAATATAATATCCATCTTCGAAGACACTTACAATGTAGGGAATTTGTTCAATTGTTACTGGTCTATTTCCATTTTCCGATATGTCAATCACACGCTTTTTACGAACGTGAAGATCCACTGAAAAAAAAAATGTTATTGTTTGATTATCAACAATTGTAAAATTTTAAAAATTCTATGTTTCTATCGCCAAATTCCTGCACAAGAATCGTCAAGATTACCTGTGTAACTTCGTGTGCAGGATCGTGTGCAACAACATGTCCAGGATCCTCCGAGGTTCCTGTACAGGAAGTTTCAGTTCAGAAAAATCGTGGAAGAAAAACCGAAAAATAAAAAAAAATATATAAAAAAAGGATCGTGTCCAGCAACATGTCCAAGATCCTCTGAGGTTCCTGTACAGGGATTTTCGGCTGAGAAAAATCGTTGAAGAAAAACCGAAAAAAATGTAAGGATCGTGTCCAGCAACATGTCCATGATCCTCCGAGGTTCCTGTACAGCAATTTTCAGCTAAGAAAAATCTTTGAAGAAAAATCGATAAAAAAAAATTTAAGAGCATCGTGTGCAGCAACATGTCCAGGATCCTCCGAGCTTCCTGTACAGGAATTTTCGGCTGAGAAAAATCGTTATAGAAAAACCGAAAAAAAAAATTTTTAAGGATCGTGTGCATCAACATGTCCAGGATCCTCCGACGTTCCTGTACAGGAATTTTCGGCTGAGAAAAATCGTTGAAGAAAAACCGGAATAAAGAAATTTTAAAGGACCGCGTCCAGCAACATGTCCAGGATCCTCCGAGGTTCTTGTACAGGAATTTTCGGCTGAGAAAAATCGTGGAAGAAAAACCGAAAAATATATAAAAATAAAAGTAAATAAAAAAGGATCGTGTCGAGCAACATGTGCAAGATCCTCTGATGTTCCTGTACAGGAATTTTCGGCTGAGAAAAATCGTTGAAGAAAAACCGAAAAAAATTAAAAGGATCGTGTCCAGCAACATGTCCAGGACCCTCCCAGGTTCCTGTACAGGAATTTTCAGCTGAGAAAAATCTTTGAAGAAAAATCGATAAAAAAAAATTTAAGAGGATCGCGTCCAGCAACATGTCCAGGATCCTCCGAGGTTCCTGTACAGGTATTTTTCTGGTTTATTTTATCAGAAAAACTCGAATTTAAAAATGTACAAATAAAAAAAACATGAGGTTATGAAAAATGTAAGGTTCTCTTAATAATATAATAATTTATGATTATATTTTCTTTAAACAGAACTGCTGATTTGACTGGACAATATGTTCTAAATAAATATTTGTTCATTAACTTACTAATATTTTCTGAGAAACCAAGAGGAAAAATTTCGCAAAGCGTTAAAAGTAGACTCGCGTACAACTTTTTCCCCATTTCGCAGAATAAATTAAGAACTTCAGACAACTGATTTAACTGATTAACTGATAATAACTGAATATCGCGAGACAGAATTTCTCTGACGCAATTTTACGTTTTTTATTTGTCACATCTCAGACGTAATTATGAACTAAAAGGAAAAAAGATATCTGATCTTTTACAAGACATTTTTGTTTGCAGTACTCAATGATTTTGCATAACCGTACTACATTGTATCAAACAAGACATATTGATCATTAGTCTCAATTAGATCTTCCAGATTATCGTACTGAATAAACAAAAAATTTTCACATAGAGAAAAAAGACTAGAAATAAAAAATTGTTTCCAATTTCCGATGCGGAAAAAAAAATATTTAAAATTTGGAAAAACAGTATTTCTATTTCTGCAAATCGCTGCTTTCCTTAAACATATAAATAGATAACCTCTGACTCGGTGAATCATTTTGCTCGATAATAATTATTAAATGGAATATACAAGTAAGATCAGTCAGTCATTACGAGCATTACTTTGTATACATTTTATCCTCTGTATTGTCACAAATTAAAAATTTGTCAATTACAAATTATTATTGTTATTATTATTAATTACTTTGTATTGCCGAAATGTTTTCGGGAGTATTTGTATTTTCTATTATTTTATCAATAATTCTGCACACTATTGCTGGTGAGTATATTTAATTACAATTATTTATGAAATTACATAAATTATATTTAATTAATCATTTTATTTAGTGCTTTTTAATACTCTTGGTTAAATAAATACTTTCAAATTGTCTAATAAATTATTGAAAATTTTATACATGTTTTATGTTAGTGCTTTTCGTTGGAAAAAAGTAATTGAGAAATAAATTTACTATAAAATCATAAAGTTTCAAAAGAGAATTAATATTTCTACATTTGTCAGGTTGTGTATTTTTTTCACGGAAAATGAGCATTTTTAAACCGGGAGTAGCGTTTTACCCGAGGAATGAGTATTTTTAATGATTAATTATTCGATTTCAAAGAATAAAAGTTTTTCAACAATAATTTACGTTTTTCGGTTTTATTATCGTTATTTTTTACCGGAAGTTTCCATTTTTAAATCAAAATCATTAAATTTTAAAGGTCCATAATTTTCGAACAATGTTAGGTTATGTTAGCGTTTTACACCGGCAATCAGTATTTTTAATTATTAATTATTCGATTTCAAAGAATAAAAGTTTTTCAACAATTTACGTTTTTCGGTTTTGTTATCGTTATTTTTTACCGGAAGTTTACATTTTTAAATCAAAATCATTAAATTTTAAAGGTCCATAATTTTTGAACAATTTTAGGTTATGTTAGCGTTTTACACCGTTAATGAGTATTTTGCAACAGTTGTTATGGAACTGTTCCAGAACAAACTAATCACAGACGTTCTATAACATTTGTTCCCAGCTTGTTCTAGAACTGTGCTGTAACGGTGTTATGTCGACGTTCCAGAACGCTGTTACGAATGTGTTCTAGAACAAATCAGGAACAAAAATTAGTAACTGTTACCAAACAGTTGTTACATAATTGTTCTAGAACAAACTTATCACAAACGTTCTATAACATTTGTTCCAAGCTTGTTCTAGAACTATGCTATAACGGTGTTATGTAGACGTTCTAGAACGATGTTACAAATGTGATCTAGAACAAATCAAGAACAAAAATGAGTAACTGTTCTGTAACAGTTGTTATGAAATTGTTCTATAACAAACGGATCACAGACGTTCTATAAAATTTGTTCCAAGCTTGTTCCAGAACTGTGCTGTAACGATGTTATGTCGACGTTCTAGAAGGCTGTTACGAATGTGTTCTAGAACAAATCTGGGACAAGAATTAGTAATTGTTACCGAACAGTTGTTACAAAATTGTTCTAGAACAAACTGAGCACACAGGTTCTATAACATTTGTCCCAATCTTGTTCTAGAACTGTGCCGTAATGATGTTATTTGTCGATATTCTAGAACGCTGTTACGAATTTGTTCTAGAATATATCAGGAACAAAAATTAGTAACTGTTACAGAACAATTGTTACATAATTGTTCTAGAACTAACCAATCACATATGTTCTACAACGTTTGTTCCCACTTTGATCTAGAAATTTGCCATAACGGTGTTATATGTCGATGTTCTAGAGAGCATTACTTTGCAACTGATTTCTTTAAGAAACTATTAAATTAACTATTTTTATAGCTTATAACAGAAACAAAGAATTGTACTACCGTAATGTTTTTTATGAACACAATTTATTTCAAAAAAAGTAACTCAGCTATATACTTTTTGAATTATAATATCAAATATTCTTCAGAAGAACGCAGATAAACATTAATTAAACAATTAATACGGTTTTAGTATATAAAAACAGATTAAGAACACATTATAGCCTATGAAATATGTTTATTTACGTGAAAAATAAGAAGACACGTATTTTTTCAAATTACCTAGCGGAATTTTTACATTTTTCACGAATATTAAAAAATTTTGAAGGTTCAATGAGTTTTTTGAAAATTTTACTTCAAAACCCGTGCTACAAACAAATTTTTTAAATAATAAGAAATGGTAAAGTTATTTTGGAATTTTGAAAAGAAGAAAAAAAATGTTTTCTCAAAAACCCAATCTTTTTTTCCTGAAACTGATTTTTTTCTGGAACTGATATATACATCTAATATACCTATTATTTGTAAAAATTTTGAAAAAAAAGGTTGGGTTTTAACGAGAAGAATGTTTTTTTTTCAAAAATCCAAAATGACCTTACCATTTTTTATTTTTTTTTTATGTAGATTTACGTGATAAAGATTTTGAAAGAGTGCAAAATACTAGTTAAACTGAAATAAGAAAAACCTACATGTCTCATGAACTGCAAAAATTTTGACAAAAAGTTTCTTTAAAACTCCACCATTTTTTCCTGAAATTTTTAGGAAGAAGCGGTAATGATATAATCTATTTTCCATAAATTTTCCGTTTTGTATTTTTGTTGTTTTTTGTCGGAAAAAAATTATTATTTTTCATTCATATTCCAATCGGAAAATGTATGGTAAGTAAATTATATTTGTACCTATTATTCCTACAAAATTTTAGGAAAAAACGGTGGAGTTTTTGAGAAATTTTTTTTTTTCTTTTTTTCAAAAAAGAAAATATCGCTATGTTAATTTAAAAAAAAATACGTGTCCCCTTATTTTCCACGCACAAAAACATATTTCATAGGTAAGCTAATCCTCAACATGTCACCAGTCAGCCTGCATGATTTGAAATGGATTCGGTCACGTATGAAATCTTTTTCAGCTAAATGCTTAGTTTTCTACCGCGGGATCCGAACGAAATTATAGAGCATTTTTCGATATTTTAAAATTACTTCTACACAATCAAAATAATTTGGCTAACATGAAAAATAAATAAAATAAACGAATTAAGAATGAAAAAAATAAAATGAGAAATTTGGTTGAGTATGAATAAAAAGTACCGAGAATCAATGGAGTTTTGGATTTAGAGGCGCTATAATTTTGGAATTCCTTTTGGGCCTAATCGACCGCTGTGATTCGTTTACGAGGACAGAAAACTTTCAGTTCAAACTCGTCCACCAATAGCAGAACCGACATTCCGCAAAGACTCAGAATGGCGGCAGCCGGCGGAATAATACATAACCCCAAACTCCAACCACGTGTTTTCAATCGTTTCGCCGTTTCGATACCAGAACCAGTGCTGCAGGTGTTATGCGTATTACATTTAATTCAAATAATGGTATTTATTGTATTTATGCATAAATTATCGCAGATCACTGTTTAACTGAAGGAAGGGGAGTATATATTATAGGCATTATATAATATGCTGAATTGGATCTATGGTTTGATAAGCTTATTTCAGGTAAGTGCCTTTTCATGCTTTTCATCATCGAAAATGTTTAGAACTCTTAATATTTAAAAATGTGCCAGTATGGATTTTTAAATAGTTTATGTTTTAATTTTTTTTCTTCCATGAAAATAATTACTATAATTCCCCTTTTTTTAGTTCTTTTTGCGCTGTGATCCCTGAATCTCTGATGGCAGTATATTACAAGTATATATAATATACTTTTTTCGACAGATAAGTTCAGATGTACCAATAAGGGTGCATTCGAGATTCATAACGAGAGGAAGGATCGCAGTAACATCTCTGAGAGACACAGAGCGCGGTTGATTCGCAAAGAAGCAGAGAAGATAGACTCAGCCAGCCCTATTCCTTTAACATCAAATTTGACGGTGTCCAATATTTTTCTAGCCAGTGAAGAGGAACTTTCAAGTGGCATAAAAATTAAACCTACAGAAGATAAACGAAAATGTGTAAAAATTAAACAAAAAGATCAAACTTTCGTTATTATTGCAATTATGCATACGAATAATTGAATACTGCACAAACACAGAGATCAAATTTTTATTCTTTTTTCTTTACAACTGCTAGAAACTTTATCAATAAAAAGGATTAAAAATTGTTACGCATTCTAGAATTTCTTACTGTATATTATATATGTTATTATTAGGATAATTTTGTGGCTCACTAGCTTCTGGAACTGTATGGGCGATATAAATTATGACATAATGCGAGCTAATATGTAGATTAATCATCTATAATTTTTGTGTAACTGCGGTCACTTCAAAAATAAATGTCATCATCTATAAGTTTGTCTAAAAAATTGCAGGCCTTTTTTATAACTTATTACACGTTAAATTAAAGTGTTATGTAACATTTATGTAACCGGGTACTGTAAAAGTAACGTGACCCTGTGCATTCCTGTTACATTACAAGAATTTGATTATCTATATAATGGTATGTGCATGGTACTCATAAATACCATTTTGGATAATGAAATTCTTGTAGTGTAGCAAGCATGAACAAAAATCACGTTACTTTTACGTTACCAGGTTACATGAATGTTACATAACACTGTTCTATATTTCTTGCGTAACAGTTTGAGAACTGTTACAGAATTGTTCCAACATTGTTACAGATCGTGTGTAACAAAGTTTTAGAATTGTTCAAAAGTTGTTATAGAATGTACGAAAGAGAGTTCTTAATTTGTTCCAGAATTGGTACGGAACATGTGCAACCGAGTTATAGATTTGTTCCAGAATTGTATCCGAACATGTGTCACAGCGTTCTAGATCTGTGACAGAATTGATATAAGATGTGTGTAACCTAGTTCTAGAATTGTTCTAGATCTGTTACAGAATTGTTAAAAATTTGTAACTGAGTTATAGATCTGTTACAGAATTGCTACAAAGCATCGCAACTGAGTTCTAGATCTGTTACAGAATTGTTACAAAGCATTGTAACTGAGTTCTAGATCTGTTATAGAATTGTTACAAAGCACGGTAACTGTGTTCTAGAACTGTTACAGAATTGTTACAGAGTATGGGGGATGACATAGTTACTCGCTGGTTACTAACTTGTTAGTAACCTGATCTAGAACGTGATCTTTTGTGTTCTAGAACAGTTATAGGTCTGTTATATATCCATGTTATATATAGACAATTAATTGCCTATATATTGTTGAAACATGTTAAATATTAATTCTAAACTTAAGATCATTAGACTTAAGAGCATTAAAATTATTAGATTTCAAAGATTAAAAATTTTTCAACAACTTATGTTTTTCGGTTTTGTTATCGTTTTTTAGCAGAAATTTACATTTTTAAATAAAAATCATTAGGTTTTAGGTTTTAAATTGTAGAGGCTCATAATTTTTTAATAATTTTAGGTTATGTTAGCGTACGTTTTATACCGGAAATCGGTACTTCAAAAATCATTAGATTAAAAAAAGAAGGTTAAAAATTTTTGAAAAATTTTAGGTTATACTCGCGTTTTTCACCGGAAATCGCTTATAGAGATGTCAAAGAATATTTGCAATTTTCGAACAATTTTAGGTTATGTTAACATTTTTCACCAGAAATCGGTTATCTGAAACAAAAAACATGACGCATTTTAACATATTTTAACATAAAGGCAACATATTTCGATATGCCATGTTAGTGTTTTTCATTTAACTTTGCTATTGTTAAAAAAATCGTTAGATTTCAAAGAATATTTACGGTTTGTAAACAATTTGAGGTTATGTCAACGTTTTTCACTAGATATCGGCAGAGATGAGGTGGATAGATTTCCAAGAATATTTACAATTTTCGAACAATTTTAGGTTATTTTAACATTGTTTACCGACAATTAGTCTATTTCGTCGGAAATTGTTATTTTTAAATAAAAATGCAGCTTGAACGTACTCAATCTTGTCGTTTTTTCGATTTCTAAAATCCCTTCTCGTCTGCAGCCAGATTTTTGTTAGAAACGCTTGAATTCGCTTGAAAATTTGGTCAGGGGAGTGGAAAACTGCAGAAAACCAAAACTCCTGAGCACAGCCGGTTACCGACAGACGAGTTTGGATGTAGACATTCGATACATTCATCCTCGGCATAAAACCTCCCTCTCGAGAGTAGTTAAACCGCAGTAAAAGCGCGACTCAGCCAGAATTACGGGCGGTCACCCATCCGAACGCTAACCGCGCCCGTGCATGCTTAACATTCGAGATCTCGACGAGTCAAGACTCACCACCTAGCTAATGCTGTCGGTTACAAAAATTTTGTATTAATGTTAATCTTAAATTAATTGTAAGAAAACAGTTTTTCTGTTTGTTTTTTTTAAATATAGTTTTATTATTAATTTTCAGATGAAGATTCAAGTTGTCCGAATATAATTTCGAGATCGCAGTGGAGTGCTAAAACAGCAAAATTTGATAATTTTCTCATTCCTCCGCTTCAGTATGTCGTCATACATCATACAGCAACACCTGAATGTGAAACTCGATCTCAGTGCTCAAATCGTGTAAAAAATATTCAATCTTACCACATGGACGAATTAAAGTGGACTGATATTGGCTATTCGTAAGACAAAATAAAATATTAAAATGAATTAAAAAAATTAATTAAATATATAATAAAAATAATATACAGGGGAGAGTGGTCCTAAGTCGGCACAGTAAGAGTTTTTGTCGAAAACAGAGGTTAAGCAGGTTATAATGGCGCTTTAATAACTTTGGTCAGGTACCACGATCGTTTATCTACAATTCTATGTCGTTCTGAGCAGTGTGGAGTGATTTTTGCGGTCGCAATTCAGCGCAAAGTGAAGAAGTCGATTTTTGCTATTTCTCAAAATGGTGGTCCTAAGCCGGCACCTCCTGGTCCTGAGTCGGCACATAATTTTTTTCCGCTTGAATACAAGAAAAAGGGCAGGTTATGTAAGTTTTAGGAGGAAATGAACCAATTTAAACAATTTACAATGAAAAAACATGTAGAACATTCTCAAACTTTATTCATAGAATGGACACCTACCAGAGACAAGCATCGTGCAGTCAAAACACAACCAAACTAAAAAAACAACAAGAGACGAGTGACATGGAATTGAAACACAAGAAAATAAAATAACACACAAATAACAATAAAATCGACGAAAAAAGTGCCGACGCAGGACAACCTGTTTTGTGCCGACTCAGGACCACTACGAATGTTTACACATTTCATGCTATTACGCACACGAAACAAATCCGAATGAAAAATCGACTTGATCACGCGAAAGTACACAGAACACAGAAACCAACGCACTTAATCGATTGAGCTTTTCAAAATATTTACACGCCTGTAGCTGCTTCACAAGAATGGAAGAAAATGGAATTCCGTTTGGACGAAAAATGTATACGACAAAATGATTAAGCCGACACGCGCGCCATTTCTGAGAAACGCGAGGGTGCCGGCTTAACCCACAGTGCCGACTTAGGACCACACTCCTCTAATAATTAAAATAAATAAAAAATATTTTTCTAAATTATAAAAAAAAAATTAATTTCTTCAAGGTTCCTAATTGGAGGTGATGGAAATGTATATGAAGGGGTTGGATGGACAAAAGAAGGCGCGCACACATACGGATACAATAAAAAATCTGCAGGACTTGCTTTTATAGGAAGCTATGAAGGCAAGTCAATTTTTTTCAAATTTCAATATTTTTCAATTAAAAACAACCGTAGCGTCCAAATATATTATTTTTATCTAAATTTAATTCTATTTTTTTATTCTCATTTTCTTAATTGATCCTGATGAATAAATAAATTATAAGATGTTATGATTTTTACATTTTTCTTGCTAGTTTTTCAACAAGTTTCAAAAGTTTAATCTAAACTTGACTTTTTCAAGTTACTTCTTATTGTTTAAACAATTTTTATTTGTTAAAACAATTTATTATCTCATAATGTCGCGAATTGTATTTTCTGACTGCTTTAGCCTACTTTATGAATTTGAAAAGTGAATTTTTTCATTACAGTTAACTATTTATTGTTTAAACTATTGAGAATTTTTTAAATGCAACTTTCGAAGACAAAAACGCTGGAAAAGGAATATTTGGTATTTTTTAATAAGTTCCAATACTTTTTCCCTATCCTTGTTTTTGTTAAACTTACTGCTAATTGTTTAAACAATTGTTCTTTATTTAAACAATTTATTATTTCTTACCATTTTAATTCTTTTAAGTAGCAGGAAATCCATTATTTAACCAATTTTTAAATATAAGTTTTATATATTTTTTAATCAATAATTAATACTTTCGAATTGAAAGCGTTTAAAATTAAAAAAATATATTTAAAATTTTAATTTTAATTTTAGACTGAAATTTGCAAACATGCCTAATTTTATCAGAAACGAATAGAAATTGTATAATTTTTTATTGAAAGCGTTCAAAATTAAACCATTTTTTATTGAATCAATAAATTGAATAATTTCAGATTAAAATTTAAAAAATTGGATCACTAAAAATCCAAAGAAATATCAATTGTATTATTTCTGATTAAAAGAGATTAAAAGATCATTCAAAATTAGAAACTAAAATGATTGCTTTAAAGTCAAAGCTTCTGAAATTCTAGAATTTTTAATTTTTCTCACATACAAAAAATTAGAATATAAAAATAAAATTGATCAAATTGTACTAAGAGCAAAAAATAAATTACGTCCAAAATGGTAAAATTTTAAATTATAAACCTTTATAATTAAATTATTCTGAAAAAACTTTTAAAAAAAAAATCAATTTTAAATGAGAAATAATAAAAATGAAAAAATTTCAACTAAGGAACTGAAAATTAATCAAAACAAATCAAATTGTTAATTATAGTTTTCAAAATGCAACAATTTCAATTGTAAAATTAAAACTTATGAAAGGGCAAAAACTGAAAATTTGACGTTCTACATAAAAAGTCAGAACTATAAAATTGTTCAAATTTAAAATTTAGGAAATTATTCAATTACTGAGGTAGTTAGTTTTGAAAAAATGT
The DNA here is from genome assembly GCA_932195095.1 of Andricus curvator. Classification (NCBI taxonomy): domain Eukaryota; kingdom Metazoa; phylum Arthropoda; class Insecta; order Hymenoptera; family Cynipidae; genus Andricus; species Andricus curvator. The sequence continues at coordinate 122,095 of CAKNYM010048164.1, read as the reverse complement.
ACACAAAATTATAAATTTGAAATTTTTAAAACAAATTCAAAAAAATCAGTAGACATTTTCAGATACATTAATTTTGATCTATTTTGATTTTAAAGAGCACAATTTTTAACTTTTTAATTTGAGATCGTTTTAATTTTTAATACTTCATTTAGAATTATTACTGATTCTTGAGAATTTCCGATCAAATATTTTTCATTTTTAAATAATTCATATTTTAAATCTTCAACTAAAAAACTGACAATTTTAAGATATTAAATTGAAAATAGAAAATTTAAAAAAATGATACAAAACAAGATTGCTAAGATCCCAGTGTTTAAAATTGCATAATTTTAAGCCTTTCTATTCAATTTTTTTGTTTGAATTTGAAATGTTCAATATTTGGTAAAATTTCAAAATAAAAAAGAAATCAATTTTCCTTATTTGTGAGACTTGAATTTGAGAAATTATTGGCTTAATTTTTCATGGTTTTGAATTTATTATGGAGGGATTTAATTCAAAATTGTTTAATTACAAATCCTTTGAACTGAAAATTGTACATCTTTGAAGCCTTTCAATTTAATATTCTATGATTTCGAGGAATTTAAAAAGCCAATTTTAAAAAGCAGAATTTTGTATGTTTAAAATTGAAACTATGAACAATTTAGAATATTTAAATGTAAAAATATTAAATTTAAAACTGACTAAAATTGAAATCAAACAATTAAGAATATTTAAATCTAAAGTTATTAAATTATAAACTATCAAGGTTTTCAATGCGAAATTTTGCAATTTTGATAAATTTAATAATGAAGTGGAAATATCGAATTTTTAATTTAGAAAAATTGAATGAATAAAATCAAAGATTATTATTTATTTTAATATAACTGTGGTTTTATCTGGGTGGTCTGGAAAATACTATTATTTCGCGATATTATGAGATAATAAATTGCTTAAACAAATAAAAATTATTTGAGCTCCCATCCACCTATAACCGAGTCAAGCGCTGCTTAACTGTGGTGATCGAAAATGAGAACTTAATTCTATCTGTCCAAGCGGACACACGAATAAATTTTGGTTTCAATTTCAAGTTAATTTTTTATTAATTAATTTAGTTTCTTTACTAATAAAAGATTGTTTAATTTGTTTATTTATTTAAATTGATATTATTGATAGTTACTTATTCTTCAGATAAAAAAGCAAGCGAAAAAATGTTGACGGCAGCACATAAGCTCATTCGTTGTGGAAAATCTGAAGGAGCTTTGCGGCCCGACGTAAAAGTGATCGCCGGACGACAAATTGTCAGCATCGTCAGTCCCGGGATGGAACTTTATAATCAAATTCAAAATTGGCCAGAGTGGACGTCGGAAGTATAATTTTTATAATGATTTTTTTTCTGAAAAAAGATCTTCTCCTTTCGCTCCGCTGGGAATCGAAACTCAGAACTTCCGATTGCCGGTCGGGTGCTTTCCCATTAAGCTACTAGAGAGATCGAGAGGATTAACTTTTTTCAGAAAATACACGCATTATTTTGCCAGGTGGTAAATCAAATTTTTCAAGGAATCTGTATTATCGTCAGAGAATAACAGCAAATTTTTAACGTCTTTTCAGACTAGATGGAGATATGAATTAAAAATGATTTTTAATTAATTTTTTTTCTGAAAAAAGATCTTCTCCTTTCGCACTTGACCGGCAATCGCAAGTTTTGAGGTTCGATTCCCAGCGGATCAAAGGAGAAGATCTTTTTTCAGAAAAAAAATTTATTAAAAATCATTTTTAATTCATATCTCCATCTAGTCTGAAAAGACGTCAAAATGCTGTTATTCTCTGACGATAATAGATTCCTTGAAAAAATGTTATAATTTAAAATATAATATTACACTAATTTCGATTTTAAATTCACTGGTAATAATTAGCACGCACGACAAGCTTTCTTAGCCCTTGATTTTTTTAGAATAATTAAATTATATAAAATAATATGTATAGAGTAACTAAGAATAATTCCTTACAAATAGTACTATTCAGCAGGTTAAATTTTTTTAAATTATTTTTTTATTAACAAATTAATGAATAAAATTGCTACTTTAAGATAAAAAATACTTGAAGACTTTATTTTTCAATTTTTTGTTCGGGACAGGGTGTCTACTCAAATCCTGGAAAAAAATTCCCTGATAATGCCAGGTTTTTTTCCAAATTATATTACAAGATATTCTCAAATATATTAGGATCATCGATTGATTAAATAATTAAATAAGACTGAAAAGATAATTAATAATTTCTTGGATTTGTCTCTAAAGTCCATGAATTTGAGTAATAATTCATACAAATTTTTATTTGATCTTCTTTCAATTTAAACCCCTTCAAATTCCTAACTTTTCATCTCAAAATATTGCATTTTCAATAACATAGATAAATCTTTAAGCAAGTAGTTGAATTTTCAAACAAAAGGATTAATTTTCTACCAAAAAAAATGTTTTCAACAAAATACATGAATTCTCATCCAAATAGTGGAATTTTCAACTATAAAAAAAACATAATTTTCAACCAAACAGTTGAATTTTGAACTAAACAAGATCAGTTTTCAGCCAAAAATGGAATAGTTGAATTTTCAGTTAAAAAAATTAATTTTCCACAAAAATTAGATTTTTAACCAAAGTGATGAAATTTCAACTAAAATTATGAATCTTCAACTAGAATAGATGAATTTTAAATAAAAAATAATCAGGAAGTTTTATTTTCAACGAAAAAGATAAATTTTCCACTAGAATGATGAATATTTAAGTGGAATACATGAATTTTCAACCAAAAAGACGAATTTTCAAACAAGAAGATTAATTTTCTACCAAAGAAGATATGATTTTTCAACAAAATACATCACTTTTCAACTAAAAAAGACACATTTTCAACTAAAGGGTTGAATTTTAAACTAAAAAAGATAGATTTACAACAAAAATTAATTATCAAACAAACTAATAAATTTTCAACTACAAAAAAAAATAAGAAAAATAAATATTTTTTTTTTTTGCATAATTTAAAATCTTCGACTGGAATAGTTGAATTTTCAACCAAAAAGATGAATTTTGAGATAAAATTATGAATCTTTAACTGGAATAGTTAAATTTCCAACAACAAAAAAATGAATTTTCAACAAAAAAGATTTTTTTTCTACCAAAAAAGAAAAAAAATATATAATTTTCCACACAAAAAAATAATTTTCAAAAAAATAGTTACGTTTTCAAACAAAGTGATAAATTTTCAACTAAAATGATAAATCTCCAACTGGAATAGTTGAATTTTCAACCAAAAAGATAATTTTTATTTAAATTAAAATTTTTATACAATCAAAGAAACTTTTCTTTGAGAGTCAATGCATATTTTTATTTGATTCAAAGAATAATTTTTCTGAATGTCTTTCATAATTAATAAGTGTTACTCATACTATTGTTTTTAATTAAAGAAACCGTGTCTTAAACATAATTTTCTTTATTTATTCTAAAACGATGAATTTTCCACCATAAAGATTAATTTTCTACAAAAAAAGACGAATTTTCCACAAATACGAATTTTCAACTAGAAAAGATAATTTTTCAACCAAAAATTGTATAATTAAATTTTTAGTCAAAAAATGAATGTTCAACCAAAGAGATGAATCTTTAACTAATATTATAAAATATTCAACTGGAATAATAGTTACATTTTCAGTTAAAAAAAAATTTTTCAACAAAAAAATATCCAAAGACAAAAAAAAGTTTTCAATCAAACAGTTCATTTTTCGACCAAGGAAAGTAACTTTTAATTAAAACGATGAATCTTCAACAACAAAAATAATCATTTTTAAAAAAAGAGTGTAACTTTCAACCAAATAATTTTATTTCCATCCTAAAAGATGAATTTTCAACTAAATTGATCAATATTCAACTGGAATACTTGAATTTTTAACCGAAAAGAAGAATTTTTCAACAAGAAGATTAACTTTCAAAGAAAAAGATAATTTTATACAAAAAAAGTCGATTTTTTAACAAAATACGTGAATTTTTAACAAAATAGTTCAATTTTCAATTAAAAAAGACAAATTTTTATCCAAATTGTTGAATTCTGAACTAGAAAATATCAATTTTCAACTAAAAATGGAACAGTTAAATTTTTACTTTAAAGAAATTAATTTTCAACCGAACTGATGAATTTTCCACTAAAATGATGATTCGTCAACTGGAATAGTTCAATTTGATGCCAAAAAGATGAATTTTCAACCAAAAAACTTAATTTTCTCCAAAAAAAAGACGAATTTTACACAAAGTACATACATTTTCAAACAAAGTTTAATTTTTTAATGCAAAATATCAATTTTCAACCAAATAGTTGAATTTTCACCAAAAAAAGATAAATTGATTTTCAACAAAATAGTTACATTTTCAACCAAAGAAATTAATTTTTAATTAAAATGATGAATCTTCAACCAAAAAAATAATTTTTAACTAAAATGATAAATATTTAACTGGAATACTTGAATTTTAAACCGAAAAGAAGAATTTTTAAACAAATTTCCATCCAAATTATGGAATTTTGACTAGAAAAAATCAGTTTTCAACTAAAAATGGAACAGTTGAATTTTCAGTTATAGAAATTAATTTTCAACCAAACTGATTAATTTTTAAGTAAAATTATGAATCATTAACTGAAATAGTTGAATTTGATGCCAAAAAGATTAATTTTCTACAAAAAAGAAGAATTTTCCACAAAGTACATAAATTTTCAAACAAATAGTTTAATTTTTAATTGCAAAATATCAATTTTCAACCAAATAGTTGAATTTTCACAAAAAAAAAAAAGATAAATTGGTTTTCAACAAAGTAGTTATATTTTCAACCAGAGATGAATTTTAAATTAAAATGATGAATTTTCAACAACAAAAATAATTTTTAACAAAAGAGTTTATCTTTCAACCAAATAATTTTATTTCCAACCTAAAAGATGGATTTTCAACTAAAATGATAAATATTTAACTGGAATACTTGAATTTTTAACCAAAAAGAAGAATTTTCAAACAAATTTTCATCCAAATTGTTCAATTTTGAACTAGAAAAATGCAGTTTTCAACTAAAAATGGAACAGTTGAATTTTAAGTTATAGAAATTAATTTTCAACCAAACTGATGAATTTTTAAGTAAAATGATGAATCTTCAACTGAAATAGTTGAATTTTATGCCAAAAAGATTAATTTTCCACGATGAAGATTAATTTTCTACAAAAAAAGACAAAGTTTCCACCACAAAGATTAATTTTCTACAAAAAAGATGAATTTTCCCAAAAATACATAAATTTTTAAACAAATAGTTTAATTTTTAAATGCAAAATATCGATTTTCAACCAAATAGTTGAATTTTCACCAAAAAAAAGATAAATTGATTTTCAACAAAGTAGTTACATTTTCAAACCAGAGATAAATTTTTAATTAAAATGACGAATCTTCAACCAAAAAAATAATTTTTAACAAAATAGTGTAACTTTTAACGAAGTACTTGAATTTTTAACTAAAAAAAGATGAATTCGAAACTAACGATGTAAAAAAAATTCTATTATAATTCAGAAATATATCTTCTTTGAAATACTTTCTTTTACTCTAACAACTGCTTGAAGTACTTTCTTTATCTAAACTTTAAAAAGGGAACTTTCAAATTGTGACGAATTCTCACTTGGAAGAGGGATTTTTTTAAATTCCTTTCTTCTAAATCCGAATTATAATTCTTTTAAAAAATCCATTTTTTGACAAAATTGAGCAAATGATTGTTTCTATATGTTTGAAAGATCATTTCGATTATCAAACTTGAGTAAGCGAAAAAAATCTCACAGAGCAAAAAATTGCAGAAGGTTTTTCTTATGGAAAATAATAAAAATTAAATAATAAATTATGATTTAATTAGAGTAAACTTAGATAATTTGAAAAATCTGCGACTGTAGATAAAATAGAAATCACTTTTCTAAATAGACCAAAATTATTAAAAGAATAAAAACTAGAATTTTTCTGCGATCAGAAAAATTCTCGGTTTTTTAATTAAATTCTCGGTCATTTCCAGGTTTTCGGGGCAAGTCGTCACCCTGTAAACATAATTTTCTAAATGTTTTAACCTGCTGAATATTATTCTTCAGAAGTCTACTGATTTCTTGGTATTTTACATCAATATTAATTGCAGAAAAATCGGATCGTTCGTTTAAAAAAATTAATGCCAACTTTGTTATTAAATAAAAAATCCCTATGTGAAATCCAAGATTTCAAAAAATAAAAACTCATTCATTTTCCTCCTTTTTTTCTTTCAAAGAAATTCGTTATTCAGGGAATCATTAATTTTTTTAACATTAAAATTCGAGTTGTTTTCGTAAAATATTGTTATAAAATAAAAAATCAATATTATATACATAAACAGTGTCAAATTCTTTTACATTTCCGAAGATACATTCAAAATACAGTTTACTTAATTGCAAAATGAAAAAAAAACGGTGAAAAGGTCTTCGTCAATAATCTGAAACACACTGAAAATATTTTTCAACTTAATTTATTGTTTTGCACGACTAGTATAACCATGCACACTCCAGCGGTTCATAAATGAAAAGAGCATAAAACTGAAAACCTGGTTTACATAACTTTAGATTAAAAAACTATTTACAACGTCGTGGATTCGCTAGTTGTTCAATCTTCAAATAACGAAGACCGAAAATAGCGCGATTTCATTTCAATCATTCGACACAAAGTCAAGTAAAAACAAAACGATTTTCACAAAAGTCGTAAAATAAATTGGCATCCGATTTGTAAAAGTGATATATTTTTTGTGCACGAAACCGCGTAGTGTACGACGTTAATCGTTTCGAGCTATTGATATCCAACTATCCCAGAAAAAAAGAATCTTCGATTCAAAGAAATTTTTCTTCAATTTAAAATGACTTTCTCCATTTTGCAGTTATTTTCGGATAAAAGAAAAATATTTTTCTGAGTGTATCAATAGCAAAATAAATAGATTAACTGTCCTTCGCCTATTTACACGCTCTTTCTGTACAAATAAATTACGTCTCCTCAATACCTTCGTAATTATTTCTTCTTCTATAGCTTTTCTAGAACTCTTATATCTCTACTAGCAAAATAGGATAACGTTCTTTAGTTCTTATTATTATAAATATCAATAGGCTTGACACCGAACGCGACTAGAAGCGCGTCGCTCGCAAGTTCAGCGCTTAATCTTTCTTCAGATCCGTCGATCGAATTTTCCGACACAAGATCTTTTCGAAGAATTTACATTGGGACAAAATAATTTTACCGAAATAGCAAAATCCCAAATATTCAAAAATGCCGAAAATATAATTACCGAAATAGAAAATTTCGAATTATCGAAGATAAATAAAACCAAAATTCGGGTTGTATACTGAAATTATGAAAAAAAAGAAGAAAATTTGGAAAAAATAGTGAAGTGCGGTTCAAAAAAGGCTGAATTTTCTTTTCCTAAAATGATTCCTCTTAAAATTGTTCCTTTTTGAGGCAAAATATCCCCTGCATTTTTGCAAAAAATTGCTTTTTTTATTTCAATTACCGTTGTTAATAGTTTATTTTACTTTTGAATATATTTTATTATTTTATTTTCAGTAAAATACATCACCCACGAAAAAATTTAATGGTCCATTAGCAGCGTTAATTGAACTGAAATAACCAATTTCTTGGAAAAAAAGGCTTGAGAGACCACTCAATATTTTTTTCGAGCACCCTGATAAGTATAAAACAATTACGCGAGTTAATTATGTTTTTTTTCTAGTCTTTATAAATATTTAACTGCGTGGGAACGGTATTTTTTATATATTAAATTAAATAACGATGTTCTTTAATTTATGAAAGTAACTTTATAAAAGGACAAGAAATTTCTCAATGGTATTATAAATAGAAAAAATAGAAATTATTAATACTAAAAACAAAATAAATCAATTTCTTTCATTTGTTGCTAAAATCCACTAATTTGCTAAATAATTAAAACCATTTTTAAAATTATTTTTATAGGTAATTGAAATTCAGTGCATATTTAAGATATTATTTTTAATCAAATCTATTTTCACGACATTAGTGAAAATGATGAAAAGAAGCGTCTTTTATCTAACTTTTAATTACCAACAAAATTCCCTGACATTTCCAGGTTTTTCGATATTAAAATTTTTCGGAAATTTCTGAATTTTTTTAGTTATGTTAATTTTCACATTCGGAATACTGTAACTCCGTTAATAAATATTTTCTGTACTTTTGTCTTGCATAATTTGAAATTTCAGGTTTTAAAATTCAATTTTCCAGAAATTTTCTATTTCGACAATCACAATTTCGGTATTTTTCAACATTCGGAATTTTCCTTGTCCCGAAAAATCATGTTGTCCCTTTACATTAAGTATTTAAATAGCGATATCGGTACTTTGCACCATCGTTGATCGATCATAGAATTAAATCTGACCTACAAAAACTCTTCTGGATCCAAAATCTCCCGACCTTTTATTTTTACTTGGGTGAAAACTCGTATAAGAGCGAATTCTATAGTGTATATAAACGATGTAAGATAAGTGTGCATTAGGGTGGTCGAAAAAAAAATTGAAATTTTTTTTTATTGCATTTTCAAGCTCTCACCTCCAGATTTTTGAATTAAAAAAAAAATGAATTGCTTATGGGAAAAATAAATATTTTTGTAAATTAGCGGGTAAGATTTTTCTTCAGAATTAATCAAATGACTAATTACTTTTTGAATTTAAGCCCCATAAGACTATAGGGGTAAAACTGATATTTTACTTAATTTATATATTTTTTTATTTTTATAACCATATTCTCTTAAAATGAACCGTGAAATTTCTGTTTTTTTTTGCGTTCTTCAAATTTTCATCGACTTAAGGAGACAATAAGAAACTGTTTAAACAATAATGACTGTCAATTTTTGCTGATTAATATTTCTACATAACTAAATAGTCAAAGAAAAGTTCGAGAATGTAAAACCCCGAATTATTCTAGGTTTATTTTAGGAAAAGATGGTGCCAAAAATACGCGATAACTCATTTTTCACTTATGGGTTTTTTTGGGACCCAATAAAAGGGAATTATGGGAGTTGAATTCATCAAGCAATTAATAATTCACATTTGATACACGCAATATTAAAAATTCTATCGCAAATTTACAAAAACATATTTTTTCCCCATGAGAAATACATGTAAAACTTTATGGTCTTTGAGCAACCCCTAAATATCAATTGATTAAAAAAAAGTACGCGTTCATGTTTTTTTGGAACCTCAAAAATCTGAGAGGATGAGAGCATGAAATTACAGAAAATTGGACCACCCTAGTGTGCATCGTCGAAAGCACATGTCAATTAAAAATTACGACAGGAACGTAAAAAGTAAATTGCATAGGTAGAGACGCGAGTGTTGAACATTTTCTCTACAAATTCCTTTTTATCGATTTGAATTCTGAAAGGAGAATTTATTATAAAAATATTTATAATTATAAAAATACTTTCATTAATAATCTTTAGCTAAAAATGGTAAAGACTGTTAAAAATATTAAAAATTTAAGAGTTGAATTTAATTTCTTGGATTTGACTATAAATTATTATTTTAATAATTTTAGAAAATCTGATTGGCAAAAAAAAAAAAAGGTTTTTCCTACGAGAAAAACATATTTTATTTCATGAAAACGTCCCGTTCTGGTTAATAATTCTCCTTTCAGAATTCAATATCTGAGTATTTTTTTACTAAACTTAAAATACGTTATGCGATAATAAAATATTTCTATTTTCTCCTCAATATTTTGATTTTCTAATTCCCTAAAACTAATAATTCCACTTCAGAACTTCGTCTCTCTTTCTCTCTCTCTCTCCCTCTCACTGCAAACGTTTTAAAATCCCTAACTCAAAATTCGCTATTAAAAAATACTTGTTTAACTAAATCAATACTGTTTACTAAGAAAAAAAAAGATAATTTCCAACGTTTTGAATTTCGCACTAAAATAGGGGTTGAAAATATACTATTTCACATATTTATTTTTATAGGAATCCATACTGCCATGTTAAATTCTCTGAAGTTCTTAAATTCTCTGAATTCCTTGAATTCTGTGAATTCTTCGAATTCCTTGAAATTTCTGAAATCATTCTGAATTCTTTAATTTATTCGAAATTTATAGAATGCTTTTAATTCTTTGAATTCTCCTAATTCCTTGAATTCTAAGAATTCCCTG
>CAKNYM010048164.1:69515-86748 GCA_932195095.1 Andricus curvator | reverse complement strand
TTGCCAGGTGGTAAATCACATTTTTTCAAGGAATCTGTATTATCATCGGAGAATAAGAGAGATTTTTAACGTCTTTTCAGACTAGATGGAAATATGAATGAAAAATTATTTCAATTAATTTTTTCTGAAAAAAGATCTTCTCCTTTCGCTCTGCTGGAAATCGAACCCCAGACTAGAGAGATCGATAGAAGAAACTTTTTTCAGAAAATACACGCATTATTTTTCCAGGTGGTAAATCAAATTTTTTCAAGGAATCTGTATTATCATCAGAAAATAACAGAAATTTTTAACGTCTGTTCAGACTAGATGGAAATACGAATTAAAAATTATTTTAATTAATTTTTTTCTGAAAAAAGATTAATTCATTAATTAATAATCAGAAAAAAATAACGACTCATTTTCCTTTTATGACTGGAATTAAAATACCTCAATAAAAAATTGTAGTGAAAAAATTCAAGTTCACTCATGATGAAAATTTATATAAATTGTATTCTCACCTCTTCTAGAAGCCTTGTTACTGCCTCGATATCATTGTAGGTCTTGGTCATTTGGCTCACCCGGTTGCTGCATAAGACTGAAACAGAAAAATTTAATTTTTGTTTAGAATTCAATATCATTTAAACTTGCGACATTATGCATACTTTTAATTATATTCAAAATTAATTTTTGTAAATATAAACGATGACTTAAGATAGTGAAGATATATATATTAGTTATTCGTTGCGATAATCGATCAAACAAAAGTTGTTCTTAGACTGGTTCCTACCAACTGTTGCTTGACCTTAACCCTATTTTTTTCTTTTTTTCCACGCGTCACGCTTATGAATCGATCAAAACTCATTTAAATTGTTATCAATTTTTCTATTTGAAATTAGAATCACTAAAAATTGGTAGCTTTTCAAATTTGAGTGCTGAGATATTACCTGTTTATCTATGAAATTTTTGTACGAAACACTAAATAAATAATAGTGCAAATTGTGGACCATGAAACTAGAAATAAAAAAAGAAAGGTCGAGTTGACCTCGGATGAGATTAAAGTATGTAGTGGTAACTGTTAGTTTTTTTTAGGTTTTTTTTTTTTTTTTAGAAAGACAAGTGTTAAGTGAACCGATTAACAAGTCAGTGTCAAGCGCATCGCAAAATAGTCAAGTGTCTTAAAAAACAGTAAAGTCGAGTTTATCTTTATCATGTTTCTACATTATTACCATTTTTTTCTTTAAATTGTACCCCATTCAAATGAATTTAATTAGCAATTTTCTAGTATATCAAGTTTTTTATTATATTTTTAAATGGTTCTAAATTCTAAATTTCCGTCAATTTCATTTTCAGTATATAAAATTGAAAAATACTAATATTCATTTGAGACTCAATTTCTGATCAATAATTTCGGTTAAGAATTGGAGAAGAGAGTTGAAAGAATCGAATAAAGGAAATTATGAAATTTAAATTTGGCGCCATAATCATGCCTACAATACTGAAACCACACTTAAACATAACCTACAGTTTTGCAGTAGTTCTGGCGCGAAATTTAAATTTCAAATTTATCGTTTTAAAAAACAAGAGCAGTCTTTTTTAAAAGAAATTTATATTAAATTATTAATTCAAGCAAGGACTAGAGAAAATAAATTTCAAAGTAATAAAAAGTATTAAATTAAGTGAACCGAGTAGAAATTTCTAGTTTATCAAGTTTTTTATTATAATATTTATAAATGGTTTTAAACTCGAATAACTTTTAATTTAAAAACAAAAGTCTTCATTTTAAATAGAAGCGAAAAATATCAATATTCATTTGCAATTCAATATCTATAGATCAACCCCATTTCGGTAAGTAATAAGATTAGTTAGTAATTAAAGTTGTTAAAAATTAGTTCCGTGATATATAATAAATAATTTAATATACAAATTGGAAAAGAGAGTTTAATAAAAGTGAAGAAAGAAAATTTTGAAGTTTAAATTTCGCGCCATTATAGCTGAATTCTTCACATCAAACTTAAACATAACCTCCAATTTTGCAGCCATTCTGGCGCTAGATTAGAATCTAAAATTTTTCGTTTAAAGAAACAAGAGCAGTCTTTTTAAAAGAAATGTATATTTAATTATTAATTCAAGCAGGGACTAGAGAAAATACATCTCAAAGTAATAAAAAGTATTAACTTAAGTGAACCGATTAGAAATTTCTAGTATATCAAGTTTTTTATTATATTTTTAAATGGTTTTAAATTTGAATCTCTTATAATTAAGAGAAAAAAGTGTCTTCATTTTAAACACAATTGAAAAATAAAAGTGTTCATTTTCAGCATATAAAATTGAAAAATACTAATATTCATTTGAGACTCAATTTTTGATCAATAATTTCGGTTAAGAATTGGAGAAGAGAGTTGAAAGAAGCGAATAAAGGAAATTATGATATTTAAATTTCGCGCCATAATCATGCCTAGAATATTGAAACCACACTTAAACATAACCTACAGTCTTGCAGTAATTCTGGCGCGAAATTTAAATTCGAAAGTTATCGTTTTAAAAAACCAGAGCAATCTTTTTTAAAAGAAATTTATATTAAATTATTAATTCAAGCAGGGACTAGAGAAAATAAATATCAAAGTAATAAAAAGTATTAACTTAAGTGAACCGAGTAGAAATTTCTAGTATATCAAGTTTTTTATGATAACATTTTTAATGGGTTTAAACTCGAATAACTTTTAATTTAAAAAGAAAAGTCTTCAATTTAAATAGAATCGAAACATATCAATATTCATTTGCAATTCAATATCTATAGATCAACCCCATTTCGGTAAGTAATAAGATTAGTTAGTCATTAAAGTTGTTAAAAATTAGTTTCGTGATATATAATAAATAATTTAATACACAAATTGGAGAAAAGAGTTTAAAAAAAGTGAAGAAAGAAAATTTTGAAATTCAAATTTGGCGCCATTATAGCTAAATTCTTGACATCAAACTTAAACATAACCCCCAATTTTGGAGCCATTCTAGCGCGAAATTTGAATCTAAAATTTTTCGTTTAAAGAAACAAGAGCAGTCTTTTTTAAAAGAAATTGATATTTAATGAACTTAAGTGAACCGAGATCATTAAAGTTCGTACTGATGACTTCAGTGATTTTTAATAAATAATTGGAATATAGGGTTCAATACAAGTAAAGAAAAAAAATATTTAAATTTAAATTTTGCGCCAGAATGCCTAAAATTTTCAAACCAAACTTAAACATAACCTTTAATTTTGCAGTCATTCTAGCGCGAAATTTAAACTGCGAATTTTTCATTTTAAGAAACCAGAGCAGTATTTTTAAAAAGAAATTGATATTTAATCAATAGTTCAAGGAGCGAATAGTAAAAATAAATATCGAAGTAATCAAAAAAGAGGTATGAACTAAAAAAATCAAGTTTAAAATCGAAAATCGGCAATAATGATAATAAATTAATTGCGTTCAAGATAGAGCAAAATTAGTATCGTTCGAGTTTTCTCTTAGTGACTGATCAAGTAGTCCGCGCTCATATTTCTCCTAAGTGAAGAGAAAATCATCACGATTATGATTATGAGAGGCAAAACCATTATTTGCTTCTTCAATCACTGGATTCAGGAAGGAGATGTGCAATTTAATAATTTCATGGATTCAAAACCGGAACTAACTTGATACATGTTCCTGGCAGTTAATTTCTCTTAAAAAATCAGATTTGCAAGGCTTAATTTATTTTAGAAATTCACAGTTTTATCATTAGGGATGCGATTTTGTGTCAAAGAAAATATTTATATTATATATTATTATTAATATTATGTTATTATTATTGATATTATAACTTTGAAGTACAGTCCGATTCCGAATTCCGCTGTTGAAGAAAAAAAAATTTTTTGTACGAAAAAACGGCAAATTAAGACACTTGTTTATAGAAATTATTACCAACAATAAAGCAAATTATTGAACGCCCCATATTCAGATTAAGTTATAAAAATTTTATAAACTAATGTCTCGATCGGCCGTTTCCAAGTGGAAAAAACTGATTTTGTCTTCAATTATAGTTGAAATTACCTTATATGCATTATTTAACCAACAGAATTGATAAAAAAATTTATGATTGTTATTAACATTGCTAAGCCTTTTCATCAAACGATTTCAAGATTTTCGTCATTACGCAGTCATGCCGAAAGCAAAATCTCTCAGTTTGAATTTCCCGCCAATGAACGTCGAATTAGGTTATGTTTAAGTGTGTACCTTTTCTGGCGCGAAATTCAAACTTCGTATTTCGACTTTGAATAAGAATGGCCCAACCACTAAGATTTTTCGAGATTTAAATTCCATTTTTTTTCTTTAAAGGACTCAAATGAACCAAATATGTTTAAAATAAAAAATCCCTACAAGGTCCATCGGCAGGTGAAGTGAGGAGAAAGAGGGGACTCCGAATTCCACTGCAAGCTTCGCAAAAAGGAGTAATTGTAGATGTTAGAGGGAGTGATAATCCAGAATGTCCATTTTCATCATTTTTAGGAATTTCCTCGTCATATTCGTAAGCGTCATCGTCCTCTACAAAATCAATTTTTTGACTCTCCTGCTGCTGCTCTAAATCACAATTATTTTTATTTCCATTCCGATTTCCATCTCCATTTTTAGTTTCAATTCCAATTTCCGGTCCCGGGGCCTCTGCCTCGGACCTCCCAGACAATCTTGTATCCTCCAGGATACCGGAATTACCCGAAAATATTTGGTCCCGAGACCAAAATCACGATCACACTTTTCCTTCACTTTCAATTTTTTAACTTAGTGTTTTTTAACGTCCGCTGGAAATATCCTTCCAATCCATTTTTCATTGTAAATAAAAAAGGGTCCATCGAAAAAATGGTAGAATTTTTAGCACATTGTGGAGAACACATTTAATTTGGCGCGTTTCTTTTCTGAAAATATTTAAATTTTAAAAACTATTTTTGATTCAGGGTGGCCACTCAAGTTTGAGAAAAAATTGCACGATCCTATCGATCTAGATTTCAAGTGAAAATATATTTCATTTTCGACAAAATAGTTGAATTTTCGAAAAAAAAATACTAGTTTTCTACTAAAAGAGGTAATTTTTCAACGAAATAGTTGTAATTTCTATCTACAAAGATGAATTTTAAAAAAAGTCGAATTTTCAAACAAACCAGACTAAACTTCAAACAAAAACCAGTTGCATTTTTAACCAAATAGTTGAATTTTCAATCAAAAAGACGAATTATCAACTAACAATGAAATATATACATTTTCAATTGAAAAAATGAATTTTCTAACAAAACAAAAAAACGAAATTTCAGCAAAATCGTTCAAATTTCAAATAAAAAAGATAAATTTACAACAACAAAAATGAAATAGTTGAATTTTCAACCGAAGAGATGAATTTTCAACTAAGAACCTTAATTTTCTACAAAAAAACGACGAAATTTCAACAAAATGAATTAACTTTTAAATAAGAAAGAAAATTTGTCACCAAAAATGAACCAGTTCAATTTTCAGTTAAATAGAAAATAATTTTTAACAAAAAAAAGAAAACGAATTTTCAACAAAATAGTTAAATTTTCAAACGAAC
Source organism: Andricus curvator (assembly GCA_932195095.1). Classification (NCBI taxonomy): domain Eukaryota; kingdom Metazoa; phylum Arthropoda; class Insecta; order Hymenoptera; family Cynipidae; genus Andricus; species Andricus curvator. Next base: position 81,180 of record CAKNYM010048164.1, on the reverse strand, counting down.
CACTTTCAACTAAAATCAAGAATCTTCAAGCAGAAAAATGAATATTTAACAAAGCAGTTCCATTTTCAATTATGTAGTTGAACTTTCAACTAAAAAAGATAAATTTTCAACTAAAAATAGAATGTTAAAAAAATTCAGTTTTAACCAAACAAAAAAAGCTAATCCTCAACAAAACAGTTGAATATTCGAACAACAAAATGATTTTTTGATAAAATTGTTCAATTTCCTACAAAGCAGATTAATTTTTCAACAAATAGTTGAACTTTCAACCAAAAGCAAAAACTTTCAACGAAGAAAATTAATTTTCTACCGAAGAAGGCGAATTTTCAGCAAAATACATGAATTTTCAACTAAAAAAGATCAATATTTTCAACCCAAAATGGAATAGTTAAATTGTCAGTCAAGAAAATTAATATTAAAAAAATAGTTGAAAACAATTTAGATTTAATTTCTATTTGGTTTAAAATTAATTGCTTTATCTCAAAATTTAATTATTTTGCTGAAAATGAAACTGATTGGTTGTAAGTTAAATTTTTGGCTGCAAATTTATATTCTCGGATTGAAAATTAGACTGTTTTATAGAATATTCATCTTTTTGGCTTGAAAATTAAATTATTTTTGGGGTACAAAATTAATCTTCTTGGTTGAAAATTTAACTATTTGGTTAAAAATTTATGTATTTTGTTGAAAATTCGTCTTTTCGGGTACAAAATTAATCTTCCTGGTTTAAAATTAAACTATTTAGTAAAAAGTTTATGTATTTTGTTGAGAATTCATCTTTTTGGCTTGAAAATTCAACATTTTGGATGAAATTTATTTCGTTTATCGACTGAAAAGTCTTTCTTGATTGAAAATTCGTTTTTTCTATTTTATTTGAAAATTTATCTCTTTTGGTTAAAAATGCAACTGGTTGATTTTAATTAATCTGTTTTCGTTGAGGATTCAACTATTTTGTTTGAAATTCGACCTTCCTTTTTTGTTCAATTCAAATCTTTTGTATTTAAAATAAAAATCTTTTCTTGGTTAAAATGTCAACTATTACATTTTTTGTTGAGAAATCATTCTTTTTTAGTTGAAAATTCGTTTTTGATTTGGTTTAAAATTAACTGCTGAATCTGAAAATTGAACTATCTTGTTTAAAATGCAACTGATTGGTTGTCCCGGTTTTTCCAGGTCAATTTATTTATTTTAATTCATGACGTTCATTCTGAACATCCTTCAAAACAACAGAACAAAAAATTGCAAAATAAATGAATTTTGAGAAAAATACTTAAATTTTCCACTAAAAAATATCAATTTTTTACAAAAAATGGAATAGTTAAACTTTAGCTGAAAAAATTAATTTTCAAAAAAAGAAACAAAAAAACGGATTTTCAAACCAGAATGATTGATTCTCAAATAAAATTATGAATCTTTAACAGGAATAGTTAAATTTTAAACCAAAAAGATTAATTTTTAGACAAGAAGATTAATTTTCAAATAAAAAGATTAATTTTCTATCTAAAAATTAAATTTTTCAACAAAATACATGAATTTTTAACGAAATAGTTGAATTTTCAAGAAAAAATTAATTTTTACCAAAAAGATGAATTTTTAACTGAAATGATGAATTTTTAACTAGAATAATTGAATTTTTGATCAAAAAGATTATTTTAAACCAAGAAGATTAATTTCTACCAAAAAAGACGAATTTACAACTAAAACAGATCATTTTTCAACCAAAAATTGAGTAATTAAATTTTTAGTCAAAAAATTAATGTTCAACCAAAGATATGAATTTTTAACTAAAATTATGAAATATTCAACTGGAATAATAGTTACATTTCCAGTTTAAAAAAATAATAATTTTCAACCAAAAAACATCAAAAGAAAAAACAAGTTTTCAACCAAACAGCTCATTTTTCAACCAAAGAAATGAATTTTTAATTAAAACGATTAATTTTGACCAAAAAGAAATTAATTTTCAACAAAAGAGTTTAACTTTCAACCAAATAATTTTATTTCCAACCTGAAAGATGAATTTTCAGCTAAAATGATAAATATTTAACTGGAATACTTGAATTTTTAACCGAAAAGAAGAATTTTTAAACAAGAAGATTACCTTTCAAAGAAAAAGATAATTTTCTACCAAAAGATAGATTTTTTAACAAAATACGTTAATTTTCAACGAAATAGTTCAATTTTCAAATAAAAAAGACAAATTTTTATCCAAATTGTTGAATTTTGAAATAGAAAAGATCAATTTTTAACTAAAAATGGAACAGTTAAATTGTCAGTTAAAGAAATTAATTTTCCACAAAGTACAGAAATTTTCAAACAAATAGTTTAATTTTTAAATGAAAAATATCAAATTTCAACCAAATAGTTGAATTTTCACCAATAAAAGGTAAATTGATTTAAAAAAATGTAGTTACATTTTCAACCAGATACGAATTTTAAATTAAAATGATGAATCTTCATCCAAAAAAACAATGTTTAATAAAAGAGTTTAATTTTTAACCAAGTAGTTGAATTCTTAACTAAAATACGATGAATTCGCAACGAACAATAGAAAAAATGTCTATTATAATTCCGAAATATTTCTTTTTTGAAATACTACTTGTACTCTAAAAACGGCTTGAAGTACTTTCTTTATCCAAAATTTAGAAGAGGGAACTTTCAAATTGCGACGAATTCTGACTTGGAAGAGGGATTCTTTTAAATTCCTTTTTTATAAATCCGAATTATAATTCTTTTAAAAAATTCCCGTTCCATGTAAAAAAATCCCTGTCCCAAGTGAAATTATATTTCTTTACCAAAACTCCCTGTCCTAAAATAAAAACGATAACTATTTTCTAAAATTCCCTGTTCCAAGTCAGATAAATGAGGAGTAATTAAAATAATAAAAACATGAATTTTGCTACGATCAGAAGTAAATTCCCGGTCATTTCCGGTTTCCCGGTCAAGTCTTCACCCTGTCTTTCTTGACTGGAAATTCGTTTTTTCTATTTTATTTGAAAATTCATCTCTTTTGGTAGAAAGATAAACTTTTTTGGTTAAAAATGCAACTGTTTCATTTGAATTAATCTGTTTTCGTTTTGGATTCAACTATTTTGTTGGAAATTCCTCCTTTTTGGTTCAATTCAACTCTTACGTCAAACAGAGTAAATACACTCCAAGTCCCATATAACAACAGTTTTGGGAGTTGCCTCGCACTGGCCTTGTTGCTAAATCGGTACCCTCGAAACGTAAACAGTCAGGGCCGCCTGAACCGTTTCCAATTGTAATACATAATATTGCGCAATATACTCGACTGAGCACTCGCGCACTGCGGCCCTTCCGAGGCGAGAGTCGCAACCGTCTCTTGCCCTGCCTGCTGAAAAACTGCGTGGGCCAGCAGTTCTAGGAATTAAAAAACCGGACCGGCTTCTATGGGACCTGGAGTGTAGTGTGAGTCCGATGCCTGAGATTGAAGAGATTGAAGTCCCTAACAAGGAATAATCTCAGGATGATTTTGAATTTCCCGTTGAAATTCCCTTTCCCACAATTATTCTCCAGAAACAGTTCCTGCTGTACTCGTATGAGGCATAAAAAATGCAGAATTCCCAAAGACTAGGGGAGTTGAACTTTACAGTTGAAGTGAAGATAATGAGCAGATAATGCGGTAAAAGCAACATGAGCTCGTTTTCAAACCGGTAACTAAACTAAACGACGTTGTAATGTTACGAACATGACCTATGTATGCAGATATCGAGTTCCCGTGGCAGGTCGCTGGCATTTATTATTACAAATCCACTCGACTAAAGGTGAATATATGAGGTGAATAACACTTGCTCTATAGACCATCAGTGCCTTCAGATAGAATTTCAAATTAGAGTCGATTAAGAATTATTATATTTCTCAAGAGATTTTTTATTTGCTCTACCAATTTCCTACAGGTTTGATCCATTCAAATTTAGATTCATTAAATTTCAATTATATAATTATCGGATTCAAGGCCTTATTGAATACCAAGGCTTGGACTCATATCACTATTGACACTAATTGATATTGTTTTTTATTAAAAAATTAATAATCCTAAATAAAAGCATTCTTCTTTTATTAATATCAACAATTTCAAAGTTTTCTGTTTTCAAAATAGTTTAAATTAGAAATCCTTACATGGTGGCCGCAACGATTCATTTTCAAAATTCCCTGACTTTTCCCTGACCAATTGTTCATTTTCCTTGACCATTAATATTTAAAGACCAGCATTTTAATCTTAAAACATCTTATAAAACGGAATAAAACAAGTTCAGACTAAAAATTTATTTATTTCAACCAAAAAAGATGAATTTTCTTCCATAAAAGATGAATTTTCAACAGAACTATTGGATTTTCGACCAAAAAGATGTCTTTTTAACAAAATAGTAAAACTGTCAAAAACAAAGTTTAAGTTTTAACCAAATTGATGAATTTTCAAACTACAAAGATGAATATTTAACGAAATTGATGAATTTTCAACCTACAAAGATGAATTTTTAACCACATCATCGAATTTTCTAACAAAAAAGATTAAACTTCAACCAAAAACAGTTGTCTTTTCATCCAAATAGACGAATGTTCAACAAAACATTTGATTTTTCGACCAGAAAGTTACATTTCAATCTAAAAAGCTGAATCTTTTAGAAAATCGTTGACTTTTAAACCCAAAAAGATGAATTTCCAACAAAAAGGTTGTTTTTAAATCAAGAAACATGAATTTTCAACCGAATCATTGAATTTTAAACAAACCAAATAATTTTAGGCCAAAAATGTGCATTTATAACCAAATAGTTAAACTTTAAAGCAAAAGAGATGAATTTTCAACAAAATAGTTGAAATTTTAACCAAATATTTAAATTTTTAAACTAAAAAGATACATTTTTAACTGAATAGTCAAATTTATAATAAAAAAAGATTAAATTTCAACCAAAAAAAGTTGTATTTTCAACCAAATAGTTTAATTTTCTAGCCAAAAAGACGAATTTTTGTAGAAGACAGTTGAATTTTTAACGAAAAAAAAATGAATTTACAACAAAATAGTGAAATTTCCAACAATATAATTAAATGGCCATCAAAATAGTGGAATTTTTAACCAAATAGTTGAATTTTCAACCTACAAAAAATGAATTGTCAAGAAAAAATGTAATAGTTGCATTTTTAACTAAAAAAGGAGAATGTTGTTGACAATGTAAAATTGAATTGCAAAATAAAAAAGATAAATTTTCAACAACAACAAATAATTTTCAGTCAAGAATGAACAAAATTGCATCCAAATTGTTGAACTTAAAAACCACAACACGAATTTTCTGTAAAACAGTTGAGGATTAAAATGTTCAATTTAGGTGGAACTTTTTAATCTAAAACATTAGTTTTCTAGAAAAACAAACGAATTTTTAAGTAAAAAGACGAATTTTCAACCAAAAATGGACAAGTTAAACTTTCAGTAAAAAAATTAATTTTAAACAAAAAAGAATTTTCAACAAAACAGTTTAATTTTCAACCAGAGATAAACTTTCAACAACAAAATTTTTAATAAATTAGTTCAACTTTTACCCAAGCAGTAGTGGGATCTATAGAGGATCTAGATATATTCTAGGAGGATCTAGAGATCTTCTGAGAGGATTTAGAGATCTTTTGGGAGGATCTAGTGACCTTCTGGGACGATCTAGAGATCTAGAGAAGGTCTGGAGATCTTCTAGGAGGTTCTAGAGATTTTCTAGAAGGCTCTAGAGATCTAGAGAAGGTCTAGAGAACTTTTAAGAGGATCTAGAGATCTAGAGAGGTTCTAGAGATTTTCTAGCAGACTCTAGAGATCTAGAGAGGTTCTAGAGATCTTTTGGAAAAATTTAGAGATCTTCTAGGAGGATCTGGATAAGGTCTAGAGATCTTCTAGGAGGCTCTAGAAATCTAGAGGTCTTTTAGGAGGATCCAGAGATTGCCTAGAGATCTTCTGGGTAGGTCTTGACGTCTAGACAGTGTCTAGAGATCTTGTAAGAAGATCTAGAGATCTAGAGGAGGATCTCGAGATCTAGAGAAGGTGTGGAGATCTTCTAGGAGGCTCTAGAGATCTAGAGAAAGTCTAGAGAACTTTTAAGAGGAACTAGAGATCTAGAGAGGTTCTAGAGATTTTCTAGAAGGCTCTAGAAATCTAGAGAGGTTCTAGAGGTCTTTTGGAAAAATTTAGAGATCTTCTAGGGGGATCTAGAAATCTAGAGAAGGTCTAGAGATCCTCTACGAGGCTCTAAAAATCTAGAGATCTTTTAGGAGGATCTAGAGACTGTCTAGAGATTTTCTGGGTGGGTCTATAGATCTTCTAAGAGGATCTAGAGATCTAGAGAAGGTCTGGAGATCTTCTAGGAGGCTCTAGAGACCTAGAGAAGGTCTAGAGATCTTCTAGGAGAATTTAGAGATCTAGAGAAGGTCTAGAGATTTTCTAGAAGGCTCTAGAGATCTAGAGAAGGTCTGGAGATCTTCTAGGAGGCTCTAGAGACATAGAGAAGGTCTAGAGATCTTCTAAGAGGATCTAGAGAAGGTCTAGAGATTTTCTAGAAGGCTCTAGAGTTCTAGAGAAGGTCTTGAGAACTTTTAAGAGGATCTAGAGACCTAGAGAGGTACGCGAGATTTTTTAGAAGTCTCCAGAGATCTAGAGATGTACTAGAGATCTTTTGGAAAAATTTAGAGATCTTCTAGGAGGATCTAGAGATCTAGAGAAGGTCTAGAGATCTTCTAGGAGGCTCTAGAGATCTAGAGATCTTTTAGGAGGAACCAGAGATTGTCTAGGGATCTTCTGGGCGGGTTTAGAGGTCTAAAGAAGGTCTAGAGATCTTCTGAAAGTATCTAGGGATCTAGAGAGGTTCTAGAGTTTTTCTAGAACGCTCTAGAGATCTAGAGAAGGTCTAGAGAACTTTCAAGAGGATCTAGTGATCTTTAGAGGTTCTAGAGATCTTTTGGAACAATCTAGAGATCTTCTAGGAGGATCTAGAGAAGGTCTAGAAATCTTCTAGGAGGCTCTAGAGATCTTGTCGGAATATCTAGAGATGGTCTAGAGATCTAGAGAAGGTCTAGATATCTTCCTGGAGGGTCTAGAGATTTAGAAAGGTGTTTTGAGATCTTCTGGGAGGATCTAGAAATCTTCTAGGAAATCTAGGACGATGCAGATATTTACAGAGGCTTCAGAAATCTTCTAAGAGACTCTAGAGATCTGGAGAAGGTTTATAGATTTAAAGACGGTCTAGAGATCTTCTAGGATGATATAGATAACTAGAGAGGATATAGAGATCTAGAGAAAGTCTAGAGAACTTCTAGGAAGGTCTAGAGATCTCCTAGGATGATCTCTAGATCTAGAGAAAGTCTAGAGATCTTCTAGGAAGGTCTAGAGATCTCCTAGGATGATCTCTAGATCTAGAGAAGGTCCAGTGTACTTCCAAGAGGATCTAGAAAAGGTCTAGAGACACTCTAAGAGGGTCTTGAGATCTTCGGCGAAGATCTAGAGATCTTCTCGAACGATCTAGATAACTAGAGAGCGGCTAGAGAGCTAGAGAGGGTCTAGAGATCTTCTAGGAGAATCTAGAGATCTATAGAAGATCTAGAGATCTAGAGATGGTCTAGTGATCTTATAAAAGGATTTAGGGAAGGCCTAGAGATCTTCTAGGAGGGTATAGATTTCTAGAAAAGGTCTAGAGTCTAGAGATCTTCTAGGAAGGTCTAGAGATCTAGAGAAGGTCTAGAGAACTGTTAAGAGGATCTAGAGATTTTGAGATCTTCGGCGAGGATCTTGAGATCTTCTAGAACGATATAGATAACTAGAGAGGCTTTAGAGATCTAGAGAAGGTCTAGATATCTAGAGAGGGTGTAGAGATCTTCTAGGAGGATCTAGAGATCTTCCAGGAAGATCTAGAGATTTATAAAAAGTGTCTAGATCTTCTAGGAGGATCTAGAGATCTTCCAGGAAGATCTAGAGATCTAGAAAGAGTGTCTAGATCTTCTAGGAGGATCTAGAGATCTTATTCTAGAAGCACCTGAAGATGCTCTAGAAGGTTCTCGAGATATTTCAATGACTTTCGAAGATTTCACTGACTTGAGATATTTCAGCAGATTTCAAGAGAATTCGATTGACTTCAGAAGAACTGAAGTTCCTTCCAGTGAATTTCAGTTTATTCAAGTGATTTTGTATGCTATCAAGTGACCTCAAGTGACTACAGATATTTGAGATTTCAGATATTTCCGGAGACTTCATTAAAAAAAGTACACATAACTTCACGAGTTGTCAATCCCTCGTTTCAACCCCTATTTTTAAAATAAAAATAAATCACTCACTCTAGTTCTAAACTTAACCTCTCAGTATGTAGCTATAACGCACATAAATTATTGATCTCAAGCTTTATGACCTAGCATTATACTCTGATGATCAAAGTCATATCATAGAAAAAGGGAAGCCTTTGGTGCACATTACGTCGTCGATCAGCATTTAAAATCAAAGTATAGCGCGAATTAGAAAAAGATTTTGGAATTCGAGGTTTTTTGAAAAACCAAGAATCTTTGACTGAATCCATTTCAAATCAGGCAGGGTTCTACACTTGAAATCGCAGAATGTGCCAGGAAAAAAAGTTTTTTTAACCCTCTATAACTTTGGACCGAATTAAAATATTTATTATTTTCTTCTTGATACTAATAGAATTCATCGTCTCATTTTAAAATCCGCCGGAAAACTAAAAGAGGGTTTAAAATTAACAATATGGCAGCGGTTTTTCTGAAAAAATTAAAAATCGATTTTCTCAACAAACCCACCTTTAAATTGTTTGTCAATTTTTTTAAACTTGTACTCTGATAATGAAGATATCTTGTAAGTTTGATGTTTGCTAAATAACGTTTGTAGCCAGGAGAATTCTTTTTTCTTACAATCGAATTTTCTACATTTTTAGGAAAATAAAAAATTCTCCCGGCCTCAAAAATGGTTCAGCCCGCATGATGCTGATAAGATGGCTTTCTTCTATTAGTAGAAAGTTTTAAAAAATATTCAGAAGAATAAAAAAGGTGGAGTCTTTAAGAAAATCTTTTTTATTTTGTTTTCAAATTTTGAAAACATGTAAAAAAATATATTTTCTGGAAAACCCCACCATTTTTATTCTTTTAAATAGTGTTGATTGATTTATTATTAATTTATTTATTTATTTTACGCCTGATTTGAAATGGATTCAGTCCATTACAATCTCGTTCATTTTTCTTTAAATTTTCCCGACTAGAGTGATTACGCAATCTTATGCAAGCGAATCAACCTCTCTATTCACAAAAGGCGAGCCTAGTTTTGTTCTCAATTCAACGGCAATTTTTTCCCAAAACGACCGTTTTTTTTTAATTTCAGGAAGAACGAATAAATCCTATCAAGCGAAATCCGATTTAGGCCATCTACTGGATTCGACATTTTTGCTTTGACTTCAGGTCACTATTTTCATCTATTTTGTCTTTGACAAAAAAGTTCATTTTCAAATAAAAAAGATGACGATTCTATCAAAACTATAAATTCTCAACGAAAAATATAATAGTTGATTTTTTTTTATTTGAACCAAAAAAGATTTTAATTTTTAATAAGAATTTTCAGTTAAGAAAATTAATTTTCAATCAGAGATGAATCTTTAACCAAATGAAATGAATTTTTAAGAAAGTAGTTCGAATCTCGACCAAGCAGTTACATTTTCAAACAAAAAAGATGAATTCCTAATGAAAAATATAACAGTTGATATTTCAGCAACAAAAATTTGTTATTTTAAATAAAAAACGACGAATTTTCAACAAAACAGTTGAATTTTCAACCAAATAGTGAAATTTTCAACCTACAAAGATAAATTTTCGAAGGCAGTTAAATTTTCAACTAGAAAAGTTAAATTTTTTAACAAAAATGTTCATTTTCACCCAAGAAAGATGAATTTTCAACCGAAAAAAGATGACCTCTCAACTAAGATGAATTTTTAACTAAATAGTAGAAATTTCAAAACGAAAAGATAACTTAAAAAAAAAGTTCATTTTCAACCAAGAAATATGACTTCCCTTTCAAAGAAGATGAATTTTTAATCCAAAACTACGAATTTTTATATTCAAAACACTTGAATTGTCAACTAAATAGTTAAATTTTCAACTTACAAAAAAAAATTGGTTTGCAACCAAATGGACGAATTTTTAAACAAAAAAATTACAATTTAACCAATAACCAAATAGTTTAATTTTCAAGCCAAAAGAACGAATTTTTAGAAGGCAGTCCAATTCTCAACCAATAGAGATGACTTTTCTATCAAAAAAGATCAATTATGAATTCAAAACGACGAATTTTCTATTTAAAACAGTTGAATTTTCAACCAAAAAGTAGAATTTTCAACCAAAAATATAATAGTAGACTTTTCAACCAAAAAAGAAACCCGAAAAGTTTATTTTTTAACAAAAAAGGTCATGAATTTTCAATTAAATACAACGAATTTTCCATCCAAAAAATATAATTTTTAGTCAAATAAATTAATTTTCAACAAAATAGTTGAATTTTTAATTAAACAAACAAATTTTCAAACTACAAAAATGAATCTGCAATGAAATTGACGAATTTAAACAAAAATAAAATTTAACAAAAAACCAAATAGTTGATATGAAACGGTTTAAATTTCTAAGATTTCAAATCGAAATATATTCAATTTTCAACAAAATAGTTGAATTTTCCACAAAAAAAAATTCAATTTAACCAAAAATCAAATAGTTGAATTTTCAAACCAAAAGAACGAATTTTTAGAAGTCAGTTCAATAATTTTCATCGAAAAAAGATGACTTTTCTAGCAAAAAAGATGAATTTTGAATTCAAAACGACGAATTTTCTGTTTAAAACAGTTGAATTTTCAACCAAAAAGTAGAATTTTCAACTGAAAATATAATAGTATACTTTTCAACCAAAAACGAAACCCGAAGATTTGACTATTTAACCAAAAATTTCATGAATTTTCAATTGAAGACAACGAATTTTCGATCCAAAAAATACGATTTTTAACCAAATAAATTAATTTTCTATAAAATAGTTGAATTTTTAACTAAACAACAAAATTTTCAACCTACAAAAATGAATCTGCAATGAAATGGACGAATTTAAACGAAAATAAAATTTAACAAAAAACCAAATAGTTGATATAAAATCTTTTAAATTTCTAATATTTCAAATCGAAATATATAGAATTTTCAACAAAATAGTTGAATTTTCCACAAAAAAATTCAATTCAACCAAAAACCAAATAGTTGAATTTTCAAACCAAAAGAACGAATTTTTAGAAGACAGTTTAATTTTCATCCAAAAAAAGACTTTTCTAACAAAAAAGATGAATTTTGAATTCATAACCACGAATTTTCCATTCAAAACAGTTGAATTTTCAACCAATAAGTAGAAATTTTAAACAAAAATATAATTGAAATTTAAGAATTTTAAATTAAGATTAAAATCAAATTCAAAATCCCATTTAACGTCCAATAATCAAGTTAATGTATAGAATTCCTGAAAATAAAACAAGAATTCAACGATCAAATTTGGACAAACACCACAAAATGCTCCTATTTCAATTCCTAAAAAACAAAAAAAATTGTTTCTTTGCACAAAAATAAAAAAGAGGAAAGAAAAATGAGAAGGCAACCAATCACA